>PVKC010004359.1:0-35904 GCA_004027635.1 Crocidura indochinensis | reverse complement strand
AAAAAAAAAAAAAAAAAGAAAGAAATAAAAGAGAACACGCAGAAATGGAGATAAATACTCTGCTCATGGATTTGGAGGATTAATATCATTAAAATGGCAGTATTTCCAAAGCATTGTACAGATTTATTGCAATCCCTTTAAGGTTACCCATGACATTCTTCTAGAAGTGGATAAAACACTCCTAATATTTACTTGGAAAAATAAGCACCCACGAATAGCTAAAGCACCCTTAAAAAAAGATGGGAGGCTTTACTTCTCAATTTTAAATTGTATTACAAAACAGTATTCATTAAAGCATCATGGTATTGTAATAAAGACAGACCCTCAAGTCAATAGAATAGACTTGAGTTTTCATAAAATGTCCCCCAGACATATAATCAATTAATCTTTGATAAAGGGGCATAAAATACAAAATGAATAAAGAAAATCCTCTTCAACAAGTAGTGTTGGTACAACTGGTCAGCAGCATGCAAAATGTGAACTTAGACTTCCACCTAACGCCATACACAAACCTCAAATTAAAATGGATATGTTGATTTATTTGATTTGATATGAAGACTTTGATATCATACCAGGAAATATAATGTATATAGGAAAACACGTAGGTAAAATTCACCCTATGATATTGAGACTAAAGGCATCTTCAAGAAAGAAACAACACTTTCCAAACACTGGAGGTAGAGATAAACCAATGGGACTATATTAAGTTGAGAAGCTTCTGCACCTCAAAAGAAATAGTGACTAGGATACAAAGACCATCCAAAGAATGAGAAAACCTATTCACCCAATACCCATCAGATAAGGAGCTAATATTTAAGATATACAAGATATTGACAGATCGTAACAAGGACAAACATCTAACCACGTCAGAAAAATGGAGAGAAAAAAGTACACAGACAATTTCTCAAAGAAGAAACACAAATGGCTAAAAGCCATATGAAAAAATGATCCACATCACTAATTATCAGGGAGACACAAATCAAAGCAACCATGAGGTACCATCTTACACTACAGAGACTGGCACACATCACAAAGAACAAGAACAATCAGTGCTGGCAGGGATATGAAGAGAATGAAACTATCATTCACTACTGGTGGGAATGCTGTATAGGCCAGCCTATATGAAAAACAATCTGGAGAGTCCTCAAAAGATTGGAAAGTGAGCTTCTGTGTGATTCAACTAGACCAGGGGTCCTCAAACTTTTTAAACAGGGGGCTAGTTCACTGTCCCTCAGATCGTTGGAGGCCGGACTTTAGTAAAAACAAAAACTATGAACAAATTCCTATGCACACTGCATATATCTTATTTTGAAGTGAAGAAACGAAATGGGAACAAATACAGTATGTGGCCCTTGGACCATAGTTTGAGGATCACTGATCTAGACCCTTCCTAGAGATATATCCTAAGAATACAAATTTATAACACAAAAATGCATTCTATACACCTATATCTTATAGGTGTATATCAAATACACCTTCATTGCCATGTTATTTACAATAGCAAGAATCTGGAAATAACCAAGATGCTCTTCAACAGATGAGTGGCTAAAGAAAATATACACAACAGAATACTATGCAATCATCAGGAAAAATGAAGCCATGGATGGACATGAAAACTGAGTGAAATAAGTCAGAGGAAGAGAAATAGACACAAAATAGTCTCACTCATCTATATGATTTAAGAAAAATAAATAATATTATTGTAATAATACCCAAAGACAATAGAGAGGTGGACTGGAAAGACTGTCCCACAATATAAAGTTTGTTACAATTGGTGAGTGCAATTAGAGAAATAACTACATAGACAACTATCATGACAAAGGTAGTGAGTGAGAGAAATAGAATGTCTGTCTTGAATACAGTCAGGGTGTGGGGGAAAATGAGATGTTGGGCATTGGTGGTGGGAATGTTGCACTGGAGAAGGACTGTGTTCTTTTATATAACTGAAACTGAACTACAAACATGTTTGTGGTCGTGCTGTTTAAATGAAGATATTATTAAACAAAAAAAGCTATCATCAAAAGTAGAGTGAACAACTTTCTATGTGCTCACAATAATTTAATTAAAGAATGTATTATTTAAAAAATCAAAGTTTAAAAAGTAAAGTGAAAAAATATATTTTCTAAAAGATAAAGTTTTTAGCACTTAACTCCATTGAAATCAAAGTTCAAAAAGTAGAGTGAAAAAATGTATTTTCTGAAAGGAAAGTTTTTTGCACTTAGCTCCATTGAACCTTTTCTTTAAAAAGAGGGAGCAGGAATAATAACACAAAGTGGAAGGCGTTTGTGTGCTTGCAAACAATTCTGGTTCAATTTCTGGCATTCTATATGATACACTGAGCTCGCCGAGAGTAATTTCTGAGTGCATAGTCAAAGTAATGCCTGGGCGTCACGAAGTGTGGCCCAAAAACAAACAAACCAAAACACCAAGCAGTTTTTTATAGAAATAAAATTATCAAGATAGCAGAAGACAGAAATTAGAAAATATCGGGATTCAACAGAAAAGTCACAAATAAAATTCCCAAAATGGCATTGAAGAAAATTTATTTTATGGCAATGCAGAAAGCCTAAAAACCAACCAGTTAGTATAGCGCAAACAAACTAGCAATGGGTATGAGAGAATCTCAAAAAAAAAAAAAAAAGAGAAAGAGAGAGAGAATAACTTGACAAACTATAAAATATTGAATTATCTCAAAAGAAATTATATGAGAAAAAAGCACAAGCAACTAACAAATTTTGGTTGGGGGCCCACCAAGCACAAATTAAAAATGAAAGTGAAATAAGTGAAGGTTAAGGAGCCTTGAAATAAATAAATCTAAAATGAGCAGGACATGGAAGTACTGTGAGTGATTTGTGTGTAAATCTTCATGTGCGTTCCATCTGAGCACAGATGAGCAGTATTCTTGAGAATACACAAACACACAAACATCCATGCACATGGAGTAGGTAGTTGGAGGTGTCATAGGAGAGATCTGTGAGGACGGAGAAAGAGTTGAGAAGATAGAGGTCCTGTTGCTGACAAATCTCAAGTTACTTGATAGAGAGGAAGGTCCTTTGGGAAAATTTCTTTTTCAGTCCCTGTAAGATTAGAAGAGCTTGCTGATTCACTGACATAGTCTGTGTTGTTGAATCTTCTCCAGACATTTAGTGTGGGGTGATCTACAGAGGCTGGAGAAGTTTGTTGGCATTCTGAAATCTACTGATATAAAAGAGCCACCTGGAGTCCATATTATAACCTTTATACTAAATCTATTGTTACATCCTTGAGTTAAATTGTATAAAGTAGACTAATCAAGTCCTTCTCAAACACTACTTTTTTTTAAAGACTCTGCGTGGTGCTTCCACAATTTAAAAAGATTTCAGCAAGGAGTACAAGAGTCAGGGAGGTTTCCTGCTGATTTTGAGAAAACAGATGAGACTGCGTTTTTAAAGTCTAAGAGGAAGCCACATTGAAAATGACATTCTGAAAAGAAAAGTGCTTTATTTCTTATACCCTTATTTATTATTACCGATTATTGTTGTCATTACATTTTTAATGACACAGTTAAAATTAAAAAAAAATTTTTCAAAGCAACTCACAGGAATAACAAATATGACACCAGGAAGGAGTCAAAGAGTAGTGCAAAGGAAGTCAGGCCTGAAGAAATAGCAGGTTCACCAAAGGTATTGATCCTAAAAAAGGGTCTGAGAGCAGAGCAACAGCTCTGGAACCTGCAATCAGATACTGAAGTTCAAGTTCCAACTATGAGCTGTAGCAAACACCTTCATAGGCCTGTAACTCAGTTCTTTAAGATGTAAAATAATTACTCAGGTAGTACAATTATTTCAAAAATACTATACAAAAAATATTTTAAAATAAAGATTTTTAAAAGTAGAATTATTTTCCATCATTTATCTACTAGCAAAAATTATATAATATCAAGTGAATTTGTGTTATATAATAAATTATTCATCTTAATATAAATTCAATATATAACAAATGTCTTCACATTTTTTGGAGTTCCTTTGACGTTTTATTCCCAAAATATAGATGATTAAATTGTGACATATATATATAACTGGAATCACTTAAGTTGACAGTTCTCCAATGATGCATTTTATACAAAGAGCAATTTCTCAGCTGTGCCAGCTACTGAGGATAGAATAGAATACTGGGTTTCCTTAGGATACAGGACCAATTGCTTTGACCCTGCCATTTCTCACTGTGTATTTTGTCAGACCATAGTCCAACTCAGAACCTGAGTCTCTGCAAATATATACAATGAAGGAATTAGGTGATAGTATCCAGGTTGCTGCACTTGTTCAGACATTTTATTTTTCATGTGAGACATTTGGGTTATGCACAGAGAATGGAGCAGTTGTGTTGAACATAAAAATTGCTCCAAAATTTAGCAATTTCCACCAAATTTATTACCTTACAACGGTTATAGGTCAAGTTGGAGAGAATGTAAGATCTAATTCATATTCTATCTCAGACTTTAATTAAGTTCTTACCCAGGGTTGATACTTATCTCAAGGTTCAATGCAGAAAGAAGCCACTTTTCTGCTAACTCTTATGACTGTTGGCAGAACTCAGATCCTCTAGTTTGTTGAACAGAGGGCTCCGGATGTTAGCCAGAGATACCCACTCCTACAAACATGAACTTCTCCATAGTGCTATTCAGAGTAAGACAGCTGATTTCTCCAATATGAGAGTTTGAAGAGAAGGAAAAAAGAAGAGACCAAAATCAGTCAGAGGTTTTGTTTTGTTTGAACTATTCTAAGTGACAAATAGTTGCTTCTACCAAATATTTCACTAGTGGCAAATCAATACTTTTAGTTTTCATTTAAGAGAAGGGAGCTATACAAGGGTGTGTTTATGGAAGGCAGTGATCTGGAGAATCATGGAGTCTGCAGATCACAGCAACTAATAGAGAATCATCATAGAATTGCCTTAGAGCCATGTAATATCATTTAGCAATCATTCATGTAGTGGTTGACTCATTTCCTTTTCTGACAAAAAGTTGTGTTATATGCTCTGAGTTGCAAAGACAGCTAAGTGCGAATTCCCATCTACTTGTACATTTCACATAACCTCCAGATGTAAGAGTCTATCATCGAGAGCTACTTCTTTGTCTAGCAGGTTTCTCTACCCACACTGAATATGCTTTTGCCATTAAGAACTAATAGTGTTGGTGTTTGGAAGTGGAGGGGAAACTGGTCGTGGAGGAAGGTGGTGAAGGAAAGTGGGAATCTGGTACTGGAATGTATTATGCTTGAAACACTACCATAATCAATATTGTAAACCATGGTACTTATAATGAAATAAAAATAAAAAGATAAATACTAGGGCTGAAATTCAATGGATAATAGGATATAGTGGAAATAAGGGAAACTGACAGAGTTCTCCTACCCAGACCCAGAAATGTTCCTCCCAGCAGCTGCCCCTGAAAGATAGTACTAGAAAAAGGAAATGTTATATAAATGAATGCCAAATCCAGTAAGGAAATAGAAAGTGGCTACTTTCATTCTAAACACTTTGATATCCTGCTACTTGATTTCCATCTTTTTTCATCTTTTTTCCAGGTGGCAAATTTCATTGATGCCTTATTTTCTTTCAGTCTTTCTCTTGAGTTTTCTTTACTCCGTTAAATAAGTTTTGCATATTTTGCATATTCAATAAACTTGTGTTAATATTAAAATTAATATGATACAAAGTACTACAAAAACTTATAATAGAAAATAAACTAGGGGCATGGGAGATAGCATGGAGGTAAGGCGTTTGCCTTTCATGCAAAAGGTCATCGGTTCAAATCCCGGTGCCCCATATGGTCCCCCGTGCCTGCCAGGAGTGATTTCTGAGCATGGAGTCAGGAATAACCCCTGAGCACTGCCGGGTGTGACCCAAAAAAAAACAACAAAAACAAAAAAAACAAGAAAATAAACTGGACTGGTAGCTTTAAGTCTTACTAAGAAAGAGATAAAATATATATTTATTTCCCTTAAAAATCATTTTTTACCAGTTAACCTTTGTCACAAATGCTCATTGGGAAGTTTGCCCTTGTGTAAAATACAGTGGGTTCAGAAGGTGGTAAAGATTACTTATTCCTTTTATCTCAAGTATTTCATGACTGTATTTCTTCTGCCTCTCTTTACTCTTTATGACAAACCCTAAGAAAAAAGTACATCTTATTCAGATATTCATATCATATGTTGTTGGTCATGTGTTTGCTGTTAATAAAGAGGACTTTGCATGTGACAAATGTTCCTGGGTGCATTAAGTGGTAGTCCTCCTAAATTCATGTCTACTTCAGGATGTGGTATATTTGAAAACAGCATTGTTTGTATTTAAAAGTGACACGGCCCGCTCAGGAGTGAAAACTCCTGAGAAGAAAATTAGATTTACCAGAAAGGCCTGTTTTGAGTAGTCAAATCAGTTGACCTCTTTGTGAGGATTGTCTGATCTTATTATCATGAGGCTGTGAAAATTTCACTCTTTCCCTTTAAGAAAATCATGCCTCAGTAAAAATCTTTCTCCTTCAGACAAAGGAAGACAGTACCAGACTACCGCCAAAGACACCCTCACTGCCCAATTTCTTTGACCAGCGACATTCCGGCACCAAAAATGTTTTTCTCTAAATTCCAAACTCAGGAGGAAACGCAATTCTCAGTTCTCTACCCAAAACTCTAAACATCTTTCCTCTTCCCTGAATTGCTAACTTACTCAAGGAATCTCTCACCTTTCTAGGTAATTGCCTAGCTCTCTCTTCATACCCAAAACATATACAAAATTCCTTTCTATCCTCAGTACTTGGTTCTTTTAATATGCAGAATGACTAGCTTCTCCTCCATCCAGCACCTGACTCTATTATTCCCAAAAATGTTACACTGCATTCCAGAGTTTGCTTTATAAGTCTCAGCTGAATCAATACATTTTCCTCGCTTCATCTGACGTGGAATCCCCATGCATCGCATGTGGTAATTCATTTTTCTACATTAATAATTCCGTTTTCAGTCTCCTCGTGTCTCACTCTCTCCCGTGTTAGGTTTTGAAACCCACGATGCTATATGGCTGTTTACAGACACTAGCCGTCTGTAACAGTTGGCGCCCTCAACGTTTGGGGACCCTCAGAGAGAGTAAGCTTTCTCTTCTCTTTTCTATACTTTATTTTCCATTTTCTTCTTAATTTTGGACACGAAGGAAGACCTTGTTTGGATTCCTAGGTCCTCTGAAATCAAACCGGTTATGACGAGAAAATATACAGGTAACATGGGCCAAAATTATTCTAAGCAACAAACTTTTTCTGATACTGTAAATATTCCTATTATAACTAATTTCCGTCAGCTAATCTCTTCTCCTATAGGTACTAAACTTTGTAATCTTGCAGGTGATAGCTGTCTGTAACATAAAAGAACTCAAGGATCTGAGGACACAGTCATATTAGATGTGGAGTGATCCAATGCTTAGTTTCCTTTAAAGAAATAATTAGCTGGGGATGGAGCAATAGCACAGCAGGTATGGTATTTGCCTTGCAAATGACCTGGGTTCAATCCCCAGCATCCCGTATGGCCCATAAAATCCTACCAGGAGTGATTTCTGAGTGCAGAGCCAGAAGTAACCCCAAGCACTGCTAGGTGTAGCCCAAAAACAAACAAAAAAGTTATTAGTTACCAATCCAGAACTGGATTCTTTAAGATAATAGGGCACAGGGAAATTAAGAAGGTCCTGTGATATCAGAGGCAGAGACTGGAGTTATGGTGCAATATGCTAGAAAAAACCTGAAGCCAAGAGAAGAAAGAGACCAGGAAGGATTATTCCCTAGATCCTTACATGTTGCCCAATTAAGTCAAGAACTTGACTTCAAACCGCCATATATAAGTTTAAATAAAATTTGGATCAGGATGCAAAAGAGATAGTAAAGCAGGATGGGTACTTGTCTATAACATGGACCTGGGTTCAACCAGAACTTACCCTTAAGTTCAGAGTGAGGAATAAGCCCCAATTACTACTAATTGACCTCTGAATCCCAAATTTTAATAAAAATTTTAAAAATTACCTATATTGGTCCAAGCTGAGGACTTCAAGGGAAACCTCTACTCTTTCTGCCTGTCTCCTGTGTCTTGGAATCCTGAAGGTCTATCCAGAACCCCCCCTCCAAAAGAAAACTGCATTCTGAAGCTGCCTGTAAGTAACTTCTGGCTGTGGGGGTCACCGTCCAATAAGCTGAGCTCTCTGGCCTGTGGAGGCCACGCGCTGCTGTGCCTTTGTCCACGCTGAGGACTTCAAGGGAAACCTCTCCTCTTTCTGCCTGTCTGCCTGTGTCTTGGAATCCTGAAAGTCTCCCCAACAACCCAAAAAATGCATTCTGAAGCTGCCTGTAAGTAACTTCTGGCTGTGGGGGTCATCGTCCAATAAGCTGAGCAATCTGACCTGCATGGCCCCGCCCTGCTGTGCCCTTGTCCACGCTGAGGACTCCAAGGGAAACCTCTCCTGCTCTGCCTGTCTGTCAACTAGTGGCAGCAGAACAGCATGGCCACTTCGTTCGCGGCCACGTAATCTTTCTAACCAATAAACCGCATCACAAAACGTAGGAAAAACCACACTACAAGCGTGACAATGGTGAAACCTCGCAGGCAAACACCATGCACAGAAAATGAAGATGAAAACTCATATGATCTAATAACTTCCAACCACCTGATTAACTTCTTGGAAAAGAACTTAAAATAGCAATATGGAAAATGTTTGAAGAAGTCAAAGAAAGCATAAATCGATCTGAACAGAACACAATGACAGAAATCAGAAAACTCCAAACTGAAATAACAGATCAGAAAAACATGGTAGCTCAACTGAAAACCTCAATGGATAGCCTCGCCAACAGGGTATCATCAGCTGAGGAGAGAATCAGAGTACTGGAAGATGTGATGTAGAAAAACTCAACACAACAGAAGAAAGTGGGAAAGAATCTTAAGACAAACGAACAAGCAATGGAAAAAGTACTCAAGGAATGCAAACAGATGAAAATAGAAATCTTTGATAAACTCAACAGAAACAACATAAGAATCATTGGAGTCCCATAGACCCAGGTAGGAGATCTCCAAGAAGAATCAACTGTCAAAGACATCATCAAAGAGATGCTACCAGAGTTAAAGACTACATGCAATCAAATCCTGCATGTCTGAAGAGTACCAGCTAAAGGAGACCCAAAGAAATACACCCCAAGACACATCCTCGTTACAATGACAAATCCCACAGATAGAGATAGAATACTGAATGCAGCAAGATCAAAAAGGGAAATAACATTCAAAGGAGCATCCCTAAGACTTACCACAGACATGTCACAAGAAACTCTCAAGGCCAGAAGACAATGGTGTGATATTGTGACAAGACTGAATGAAATGAATGCCTCACCAAGAATACTGCACCCAGCCCGACTCATGTTCAGGTTTGAAGGAAGAATACATAGCTTTATGGATAAACAACAGCTCAGAAACTTTACAAATGATAAACCCGCCTTAAAGGAAAACCTGATAGGTCTACTCTAAGACAAGAGAGACCAACAAACACAGCTAACTTATCTACAAAGATGACATTAAATCCTATGACAATCATCTCCCTCAATGTCAATGAACTAAATTCATCAATTAAAAGACACAGAGTGGCAAAATGGGTAAAAAAAATTGAATCCAACCTTCTGCTGCCTACAAGAAGCACACCTGAATAGTCAGAACAAGCATAGACTCAAAATCAAAGGCGGGAGGAAAATTATCCAACCAAACAACACCCTCAAATAAGCTGGGGTGGCCATATTAATATCTGATGACACCAACTTTATACTCAGAAAAGTGGTAAGGCACAAAGATGGACACTATATTCTAATCAAGGGATATGTGCAACAAGAATAAATCAGACTATTAAACATATATACACCCAATGAGAGATCAGCAAATTATTTAATACAATTACTGATGAATCTGAAAGAAGAAATAAAGAATAACACAATAATTGTGGGAGACCTCAACATGGCCTTATCAACACTTGATGGGTCAACCAGACAGAAATCCAACAAAAACATACTAGCCCTGAAAAGAGTAATGGAAGAAAGAGGACTAGTAGATATATATAGGACACTCCATCCCAAAACACCTGGATACACATTCTTCTCCAAGGTATATGGATCATTCTCCAGGATAGACTACATGCTAAACATACCTCCATAAAATCAAGAGGATAGAAATCTTGCAAACTACCTTTGATGACCACAAGACTCTGAAATTAGATGTGAAATACAAAGCCACACGGAAGAAAACCTTTAACAACTGGAAATTAAACACCCTGCTACTGAACAACCAGTGGGTCCGAGATGAAATCAAAAAGGAAATAAAAACTTTCCTGTAAAAAAATGATAATGAAGACACAAACTGCCAGAATCTATGGGACACAGCAAAAGCGGTCCTGAGAGGAAAATGTATAGCTCTACAAGCACACATCAGGAAAGAAGAAGGGGCATATACCTGAATAACTTAATGACACAGCTCAAAAAATTAGAAAAAGACCAACAAAAGGAAGCAAAAATAAGGATACAGAAGGAAATAACAAAGCTGAAAGCAGAACTCAATGAAGTGGAACACCGAAAAACAATCTGAAAGATCAACGAAAGCAGAAGCAGAAGTTGGTTCTTTGAGAAAATAAACAAGATTGATAGGCCACTGGCAAAACTCACAAAAAAAGAGAGAGAAAAAATTCTGATAACCCGTATTAAAAATGAAAAGGGGGAGATCACGACAGATAGTGCAGAGATCCAAAGGGTAATCAGAGACTACTTTGAGAAACTTTATGCTACTATACATGAGAAACTAGAAAAAATGGAAAAATTCTTGGACACTTATAACCTTCCACATTTAAATAAGGAGGATGTAGAATATATAAACACCCCCATCACCACTGAAGAAATTGAAAGCGTAATCAAACATCTGCCCAAAAAGAAAGCCCAGGTCCAGATGGATTTCCTAATTAATTTTTTCAAATCTTTCAAGAGGAGCTACTACCAATTTTAGTCAGACTCTTCCATGAAATTGAGAAAACAGGAACACTCCCAAACAGCTTATATGAAGCAAACATCACCTTGATACCAAAACATGACTGAGATGCTGCCAAAAAAGAAAATTATAGACCAATATCTCTGATAAATGCAGATGCAAAGATCTTCAAAAAAAATCCTGGCAAATAGGATCCAATGCATCATCAAGAAGATCATACACTACGACCAAATAGGTTTCATACCAGGAATGCAAGGTTGGTTTAACATCCATAAATCTATCAACATCATACACAACATCAACAAGAAAAATAAAAATCACATGATCATATCAAAAGACACAGAAAAAGCAATTGATAATGTCTAATATCCATTCTTGATCAAAACTCTCGTCAAGATGGAAATGGAAGGAACCTTTCTCAATCTAGTTGAAGCTATCTATCACAAGCCAATGGCAAATATTATCCTCAATGGAGAAAAACTAAAAGCCTTTCCTCTAAATTCTGGTACAAGACAAGACTGTCCGCTCTCACCACTCCTCTTCAACATAGTACTGGAAGCTCTTGCTATAGCGATCAGGCAAGAAAAAGATATCAAGGGAATCCAGATAGGAAAGGAAGAAGTCAAGCTCTCACTATTTACAGAAGACATGATACTCTACTTAGAAAATCCTAAAGACTCTACCAAAATGCTTCTAGAAAAAATGGACTCATATAGCAAGGTGGCAGGCTAAAAATTAACACACAGGAATCAATGGCTTTTTTATACACCAATAATGATAGGGAAGAGACGGAAGTCAAGAAGGCAATCCCATTCACAATAGTGCCACACAAACTCAAATATCTTGGAGTCAACTTCACCAAAGACGTGAAGGACCTATACAAAGAAAACTATAAAGCCCTGCTCCAAGAAATAAGAGAGGACACATGGAAATGGAAGCACATACCCTGCTCATGGATTGGCAAGATTAATATCATTAAAATGCAATACTCCCCAAAGCATTATACAGATTTAATGCGATCCTCTTAAAAATACCCATGACATTCTTCAGAGAAGTGGATCAAAGACTTATGAAATTCATCTGGAACAATAAAGACACTTGAATAGCTGAAGCACTCCTAGGGAAAAGGAAAATGGGAGGCATTACCTTCCCCAACTTTAAACTGTACTACAAAGCAATAGTTATCAAAACAGCATGGTATTGGATAAAGACAGACTCTCAGATCAGTGGAATAGGCTTGAGTTCTCAGATATTGTCCCCCAGACATACAAGTACCTAATTTTTGACAAAGGAACAAGAAATCCTAAGCAGAGCAGGGAAAACCTCTTCAACATGTGGTGCTGGCAGAACTGGTTCACCACTTGCAAAAAAGCGAACATAGACCCCCAGTTAACATCATGTACGAAGGTAAAATCCAAATGGAGTAAAGACCTTGATATCAGACCTGATACCATAAGGTATATAGAACAACACATAGGTAAAACACTCCATGCCATTGAGATGAAAGGCATCTTCAAGAAGGAAACTGCACTTTCCAAACAAGTGGAAGCAGAGATAAACAGATGGGAATACATTAAACTGAGAAGCTTCTGCACCTCAAAAAAATAGTGCCCAGGATACAAGAGTCACCCACCGAGTGGGAGAAACTATTCACCCAACACCCATCAGACAAGGGGCTAATATCCAATATATACAGGGCACTGACAGAACTTTACAAGAAAAAAATAATCTAACCCCATCAAAAAATAAGGAGAAGAAATGAACAGACACTTTGATAAAAAAAGAAATACAAATGGCCAAAAGGCACATGAAAAAATGCTCCTCGTCAGTAATTATCAGGGAGATGCAAATCAAAACAACAATGAGATACCATTTCACACCACAGAGATTTGCGCACATCACAAAGAATGAGTATAATTAGTGCTGGTAGGGATGTGGAGAAAAAGAAACTCTTATCCACTGCTGGTGGGAATGCTGTCTAGTCCAACCTCTATGGAAAACGATATGGAGATTCCTCCAAAATCTGGGAATTGAGCTCCCATTCGCCCCAGCCATTCCACTCCTAGGGATATACCCTAAGAACACAAAATTTCAATACAGAAACCCCTTCCTCACACCTATATTTATTGCAGCACTATTCACAATAACCAGGCTCTGGAAACAACCAACATGCCCTTCAACAGATGAATGGCTAAAGAAACTGTGGTACATATACACAATGGAATATTATGCAGCTGTCAGGAGAGATGAAGTCATGAAACTTTCCTATACATGGATGTACGTGGAATCTACCATGCTGAGTGAAATAAGTGAGGGAGAGAGAGATGCAGAATAGTCTCACTCATCTATGGGTTTTAAAGAAAATAAAAGTCATTTTTGCAACAATCATCAGAGATAATGGAAGGAGGGCTGGAACTTCCAGTTCACTTCATGAAGCTCACCACAAAGAGTGGTGAGTGCTGTTATAGAAATAACTACACAGAAAACTACCATAATCACGTTAATGAATGAGAGAACTGGAAAGCCTGTCTGGAGTACAGGTGTGGGTGAGGTGGGAGGGTGGGAAACTTGGGACATTGGTGGTGGGAATGTTGCACTGGTGAAGGGGGTGCTCTTTACATGACCGAAACCTAATCACAATCATATATGTAATCAAAATGTTTAAATAAAGAAAAAATAAAAAAAAATTGCCTATATTGGGGTCCGGGAGATAACATGGAGGTAAGGCGTTTGCCTTTCATGCGAAAGGTCATCGGTTCAAATCCCGGTGCCCCATATGGTCCCCTGTGCGTGCCAGGAGCAATTTCTGAGCATGGAGCCAGGAGTAACCTCTGAGCACTGCCGAGTGTGACCCCAAAAAAATTGCCTATATTTATTGCAGTACTATTTACAATAGCCAGAATTTGGAAACAACCCAGATACCCGAAAGCAGATGAGTGGGTAAAAGTACATATATGAACACGAACACAGGACCCAAGAACTGAAGAAGACCTCAGCAATGGTCAGTGCCTTGACCTTCTCGCTACTCACGGCCTTTTTGAGCCAGGCTGGGATAACGGAGAGCCCAGAATAGTCACACATGTGGTGCCTGTTCTGAATATGGAGGAGACCCCTTCAGGCAGGAAGGGAGCAGACAGTGAAGGGGGGAGAGATGAAGAGTCTGAGTTGCCTCCCAGAGGCCAAGGTCCCCCACCTTTCTTCTACCACCAAAAGTGCCTTTTCCAAGAACCTTGGCCCCCTAACCTTGTAGAGGTCACTAATAGGGAAAAAGCCAAAGAAAAAGCTCTGTTGGAAGGGGACCTGTAGCCCCCAACCCAGATTCCAGCCCAGACGACCTCAGCTGCTCTAAGCTCCCATACATGTGCTGGTGGTAGCAAGCTGTGTGCCCTGAGATGCCCACTTTCTCAGCAAACTGCAGCATGAGTATTCCCCGTGGGCAGGGGGAAGGGTCAGCACAGCCGTAGGTGCAGACTGAACAGAAGCCCTGGCCATCATCAGGAGTTCCATGGAGCTAAAGTCCACACACTCTTGGAAGTCAACTCCAAACTTGCCTGAGTTTGGACATCAGGATGAAAACAAAGAAGGTGGAAATGAAGAAGCCCAGCAAAGTTCAATGGAGGAAAAGCTGTGTTTCAGAATCTCCTGCATCTTAACTGTGTTTCAGATTGATCTCTTAACCCTATTTCCATCAGTAATTGCTGGTTAAAACGTGTTTTATCTGTATGGTTCTTACTGTTTTGTTCTAAACCCCACTGCAAACAGAAAATTTTGTATTTAACTTTAATGGTTAATATCTGTTTGCACAATTCTAGAGAAAAGCATGTTAGAGTTTTAAAAGTACTTGACTACCCTAGTGAATGATTTCCAATTGCTATGAGTTTTTATTGTGCATCTTATGTAGCAACTACTTTTCAAACTGTATTATCTGCAGAAATGTTTTTGTGATTTTGGTTAGAGAAATTTAACAGTGCTTTGTGTAATATTGCTAAATATTTTCAAGCTATAAGTGCATCTGCATAAATGTTCTAATGTTTAAGCTCAGAAAAGTCTAACTAAATGTTGAGAGATGTATGGAAAATGGAGAAGACTGATTTTTTAGAGGAATTGTGTACAATTTAAACTTTGATGCTTTGGGTTCTGATATAAAGGTCCCGTTTCTGGTGAAGAACAGAAAAACAGAAGCTTTGTAACTTCTCATTTTTAAGATAATATTTTTATTTAAACACCTTGGTTACAAACATGATTGTGGTTGAGTTTCAGTCATATAAGAGGACATCCCCCATCACCAGTGCAACATTCCCACCACCAATGTCCCAATTATCTCTCCTCCCCACCCGCCCCCACCTTCTCATTTTTATTTGTTTCTAATACAAAGAAGGTGGGAAAAGTAAGGTATCCCTTCCTTACAATTCCCTAAGCTTTCTATTGATATGTTAATCTCTCCTGGATGGTCAGGCCCACCCACACCTGATAGGCAGGGGGATTTTGAATATAAAATAGTAGAGTTTGGCTGAGGGAGAAAAAAGAGGAGCAGAAGGCAGAGAACGAGACATGAAGCAGCAAGATAACCTGCTCAGCATGGAAAGCTTAGCATAGATGCCATGTGAGAAAAAGCATATGGATTTATATGAGGATTGACATGGGTACATGAGAAAATAAACCATGATAAACTGATCAGGAAAATACAAATAAAAATATTGGGATATATCACTACAGATCCTGAGATAAGCCTATTTAAAAGTCTAGAAACAAGTGCTAGTGAGAATGTGGAGAAAGGGAAACCGCATGTACTTGGTGAAAATGTAAACTGGTAGGGTTTTTATGGAAAATGATTTCTCTAAAAGTAAAATTAGAAACATCTATAATATAGCAAGTCCCCTCCAAGGAACTATCTAAGAACACAAAAGCAATATTTTAAAATGATACAAGCACATTTATATTTATTAGAGGATGACTTACATTAGCCAAGATATAGAAACAACCCAAGTATCCTACAACAAATGTGTTAGTACAGAATCTGTGCTATATATGCACAATAAAACACAGTTCAGCTAAAAATAAATATAAATATATATAAATATAAATAAAAATGAGGTCTGCCCTCTGCTATAAAACAGAACTGAAGAAGGTCCTGCTAAATTAAATAGGTAAAGAGAGGAACTGGAGTGATAGTAAATTATTTGCCTCACATGCAGCTTCCAATTGTGCATAACATATGGTCCATGAGCCAGTCAGAAGTAATTTCTGAGAACAAAGCCAGCTAAACACCACTGGGTGTGGTCCAAGAAAACCCCCAAACAAACAAACAAAATAATAGTAAAGAGAATAAATGCCAGCATAAGCCAGGTTCCCTGTTTGTGACATCAGGCTGGGAATCTCTGCAAATCTACGCCTGTCCAGTGAGGCCTGATTGTGAAAAACTGTGAGTGCTGCTTGTGTGTGTGTCTCTCCTGACCTGTCGCCTGAACCTCTTGGCAGTGGGCCAAAAAATGGCTCCAAAAAACTCGTTCTCCCAGATTTCCATACTAGGGCGGGAATGCCCAAGAACTCCTTCATAACATGAAAACTGGCTAGAAGCAATGCCTTGCAAAAGTCAGGCCCCCTGCTTGTGACATCAGGCTGGGAAGATCTGCGAATCTACGCCTGCCCAGTGGGGCCTGACTGTGAAAAACTGTGAGTGCTGCCTGTGTTTGTCTCTCTTCTGTCCTGTTGCCTGAACCTCTTGGCTGTGGGCCAAAAAGAGGCTCCAGAAGAGCACAGCCGCTCTGCTTCACTACGCGGCCATGCGCTCTTTCTAAGGAAAGAACACCATTGCAACAAGAAGAAAAAAATCACACTAAGGACTGTGCTGGAACACTAACCCAGAATTTCTCTCTGAACAGTCTTCTCTGCTGCGTGCTTGGGCCTAAGTTTTGATCCAGCGTGAGGCTTCATCCACGGAGAACTCCACTCCATTGTAGGCAAATCAACTCACCCAAAAAGGGCGGAGCCAGAGGAGTGTGACTGCATATATCATTTAGACAATGAATGCCACCACAATACGTAGAAAAATCCACAATACAAGTGTGACAATGGGGAAAAACACAGGCCAGCATCAGACATAGAGAATGAAGATAACAGTTCTGATGACCAGATAATGACCAACAAACTAATCAATCTCTCAGAACACTAATAAGAACCAAGAAAATATGAAGACAGAAATCACAAATCTCCAAACTGAAATAACATGTCAACTAGCAGGCCTGAAAAACTCAGTAAATGAATTGAATGACAAAATGGATAAGCTCAACACCAGGGTAGCAGAAGCTGAGAATAGAATTGGTGCTGTGGAAGATGAGATAAATAACAACTCCATACAGCAGGATAGATTGGGAAAAAAAACTTAAAACAAATGAACAGACAATGGAAAAAATAGTCAAAGAATGGGAACAGATAAAATAGAAGTCTATGATAAGATCAACAAAAAACAACTTAAGAATCATAAGAATCCCAGAGACACAGGAAGAAAATTTCCTGGAAGAATCAACGGTCAAGAACATCATTAAAGAGAAACTTCCAGAGCTAAAGAATATATGTGATCAAATCCTGCATGCCCGAAGAGTACCAACCAAAAGAGACCCTCCAAAATAACCCCAACACACATACTAGTCACAATGATGAATCCCACAGATAGAGACATAATTCTGCAAACAGCAAGGTCAAAAAAGGTAATTACATTCAAGGGAGCATCCTTGAGATTTACAGGAGACTTGTCACCATTAACACTCAAGGCCAGAGCAGTGGTGGGATATTGTGACAAGATTGAATGAAATGAATGCTTCACCTAGAATATTGTACCCAGCAAAACTCACTTTCTGATTTGACGGAAGAATACATGGTTTCACAGACAAAAAGCAACTCAGAAACTTTACAGACCCAAAACCAGTCTTTTTTTTTTTTTTTTTAAATATGGAATGCTTCACCAATTTGCATGTCATCCTTGTGCAGGGGCCATGCTAATCTTTTCTGTATCGTTCCAATTTTACTACTATATGTGCTGCTGAAGCAAGCACATCAAAGCCAGTCTTAAGAGAAAAACTGAAAGACCCAATTTAAGACAAAACTAACCAAAACACACACCAAATTTCGATATAAAGATGGCATCAAATCCCAGGACAATACTTTCTCTCAATGTCAATGGACTAAATACACCAGTTAAGAGACACACAGTGACTAAATGGATCAAAAAACTCAATCCAACTTTCTGCTGTCTACAATAAACAGAATAGTCAGAACAAACATAGTCTCAAAATAAAAGGTTGGAGGAAAATTATCCAAGCAAACAACACCCATAAAAAAGCTGGAGTGGCCATACTAATATTAGATAATGCAAACTTTATACTCAGGAAGGTTGTAAGGGACAAAGATGGGCATTATGTATTAATCAAGGGGTAAGTAGAGCAGGAAGAAATCACTCTTCTAAACATATATGCACTGAATGAGGGTCCAGCAAAATATTTAATACAATTGTTCACAAAGGTGAAAAATAACATAGATAAAAAAAAATATGTGTGGGAGAACTCAACACGGCTTTTTCAACACTGTATAGGTCAACCAGACTGAAACCCAACAAGAATATACTGGGCCTGAGGAGAGAAATGGAAGAAAGAGGCCTAGTATATATAGGACAATCCATCCCCAGAAACCTGGATACACATTCTTCTCCAATGTACAAGGAGCATTCTCCAGGATAGACTACATGCTGGCACATAAAACATATCTTCAAAATATCAAGAGGATAGAAATTTTGCAGGCTACCTTTGCTGACCACAAGGCTCTGAAATTATTTGTGAACTCCAAAGGAAAAAAGAAGAAAAACTCTAACACCTGGAAGTTAAACAGCCTCATACTAAATAACCAGTGGTTCCAAGATGAAATCAAAAAGGAAATCAAAATATTCCTGGAAACAAAAGATAATGAAGACACAAACTATCAGAACTTATGGGACACAGCAAAAGCAGTACTGAGAGGAAAATTTATAGCTTTGCAAGCACACATCAGGAAGGAAGAAGGGGCTTACCTGAGTAGCTTAATGATGCAGCTTATAGAACTAGAAAGTGCTCAACACAACAACCCAAAAATAGGGAGGCAGAAAGAAATAACGAAGCTGAGAGCAGAACTCAATGAATTGGAAACCCAAAAAACAATCCGAACGATCAACGAAAGCAGAAGTTGGTTCTTTGAAAAAATAAACAATATTGATAGACCACTGGCAAAACTAACAAAGAAAGAGAGAGAGAGAAACTTGATAACTCCTATTAGGAATGAAAAAGGAGAGATCACTACTGATATGGCAGAGATTAAAAGGGCAATCAGAAACTACTTTGAGAAGCTCTATGCCACTAAAAATGAGAACCTGGAAGAAATGGATAAATTCTTGGACTCTTACAATCTTCCACGGTTAAAGGAAGAGGATGTAGCATATCTAAACACCCCCATCTATTCACTATTGATGAAATTAAAATGGTAATCAAATGTCTGCCCAAAAACAAAAGCCCAGGCCCAGATGGATTCACTAATGAATACTTTCAAATTTTCCAGGAGGAACTACTACCAATCCTGGCAAGACTCTTTCATGAAATTGAAAAAATGTAAATACTTCCAAATACCTTCTATGAAGCCAACATAACCTTGATACCTAAACCAGACAGAGATGCAACGAAAAAAGAAAATTACAGACCAATATCGCTGATGAATACAGATGCAAAGATCCTCAGCAAAATTCTGGCAAATAGAATAGAATGCCTCATTAAAAAGATCATCCACTATGATCAAGTAGGTTTCATCCCAGGAATGCAAGGCTGGTTTAACATCCATAAATCTATCAACATAATACACAAATTCAACAAAAAAATAAAAATCACATGATCATATCAATAGATGCAGAGACAGCATTTCATAAGCTTCAACACCCATTCTTGATCAAAACTCTCAGCAAGATGGGAATGGAAGGAACCTTTCTCAATATAGTTAAGACCATCTACCATAAGCCAATGGCAAATATTATCCTCAATGGAGAAAAACTAAAAGCCGTTCCCCTAAATTCTGGCACAAGACAAGGCTGTCCTCTCTCACCACTCCTAATCAACATAGCACTGGAAGTACTCACTATAGCGATTAGGCAAGAAAAAGATATCAAGGGAATCCAGATAGGAAAGGAAGAAGTCAAGCTCTTGCTTTTTGCAATGACATGATACTCTACTTAGAAAACCCTAAAGACTCTACCAAAAAGTTCCTAGAAACAATAGACTCATATAGCAAGGTGGCAGGTTACAAAATTAACACACAAAAATCAATGGCCATTCTATACACCAATAGTAATAAGGAAGAAATGGACATTAAGAAAACAACCCTATTCATAATAGTGCCACACAAATTCAAATATCTTGGAAGCAACTTGACTAAAAATGTGAAGAACCTATACAAAGAAAACAATAAAACTCTGCTCCAGGAAATAAGAGAGGATATGATGAAATGAAACACATACCTGCTCTAGGATTGGCAGATTAACATCATCAAAATGGCAATACTACCCAAGGCATTATGCAGATTTAATGTGATCCCTCTAAAGATACCCACGACATTCTTCAAAGAAGTGGATCAGGCACTTTTGAAGTTCATTTGGAACAATAAGCACCCTAGAATATCGAAAGCAATCATTGGGAAAAAGAACATGGGAGGAATTACTTTCCCCAATTTCAAACTTTACTACAAAGCAATCGTGATCTAAACAACATGGTATTGGCATAAGGACAGGCCTTAGATCAATGGAATAGGCTTGAATACTCAGAAAGTGTTCCCCAGACATACAGTCACCTAATTTTCGATAAAGGAGCAAGAAATCCTAAATGGAGCAAAGAAAGTTTCTTCAACAAGTGGTGTTGGCACAACTGGCTAGCCTCTTGCAAAAAAATTGAATTTAGACCACCAGCTAGCATCATGTACGAAGGTAAAATCCAAATGGATGAAATACCTTGTTATCAGACCCGAAACCATAAGATATATAGAACAACACGTAGGCAAAACACTCCAGGACATTGAAACTACAGGCATATTCAAGGAGGAAAATGCACTCTCCAAGCATGTGAAAGCAGAGATTAATAGATGGGAATATATTAAGCTGAGAAGCTTCTGGAACTCAAAGGAGATAGCGCCCAGGATACAAGAGCCACCCACTGAGTGGGAGAAACTATTCACCCAATACCCATCAGATAAGGGGTAATCTCCAAAATATACAAGGCACTGACAAACTTTATAAGGAAAAAACCTCTAATCCCATCAAGAAATGAGGAGAAGAAATGGACAGACACTTTGACAAAGAAGAAATACAAATGCTCAAAAGGTACATGAAAAAATGCTCCACATCACTGATCATCAGGGAGATGCAAATCAAAACAACTACGAGGTACCACCTCACACCACAGAGAATGATACACATCACAAGAAATGAGAATAAGCAGTGTTGGTGGGGATTTGGAAAGAAAGAAACTCTTATCCACTGCTGGTGGGAATGCCGTCTAGTTCAACCTTTATGGAAAGCGATATGGAGATTCCTCCAGAAACTAGAAATCGAGCTCCCATACGATCCAGCTATACCACTCCTAGGAATATACCCTAGGAACACAAAAATACAATACAAAAACCCCTTCTTTATGCCTATATTCATTGCAGCACTATTTACCATAGCAAGACTCTGGAAACAACCAAGATGCCCTTCAACAGACGAATGGCTAAAGAATCTGTGGTACATATACACAATGAAATATTATGCAGCTGTCAGGATAGATGAAGTCATAAAATTTTCCTATACATGAGTGTACATGGAATCTATTATGCTGATTGAAATAAGTCAGAGAGAGAGAATATGCAGTCATCTATGTGTTTTAAGAAAAATAAAAGACATTCTTTCAATAATAATTTTCAGACACAAAAGAGAAAAGAGCTGGAAGTTCCAGCTCACCTTATGAAGCTCTACACAAAGAGTGATGAGTTTAATTAGAGAAATAACTACATTTTGAGCTGTCTTAATAATGAGAATGTATGAGGGAAATGGAGAGTCTGTCTAGAGTACAGGCAGGGGTGGGTGGGGAGGAGGGAGATTTGGAACAATGGTGATGGGAACATTGCACTGGTGATGGGTGGTGTTCTTTACATGACTGAACCCAAATACAATCATGTATATAATCAAGGTGTTTAAATAAAATATATTAATTAAAATATCTAAAAAATAAGAAAAAATGCCAGATTATCTTACTCTTTTGTATATAAACAAAGTAAGAGAATGTTCAAATCCCTTAAATGATCTCTAAGGATTCTAAAACAAAATTGTAGAAGCAGGCCACAGAATTGAAGTTACCTGGATGAAGAGTAGAGGTAAGTATGAGTGAGATGAAGGGCTCCAATGGCTTGTGGTAAAGGATGTTAGCACTAGTTGCAAGTGTGATGCAGTCATTATTGTGATCTAAAGTGTATAAACATTTTCAGTCTTGTAGATAAATAGTTGAAATGAATAAAGCATTAATTCTTCAAGTCCTCCCAATCCCTACCTATGTGGGTTGTCTTCTTCTTTGTGAACATTGCACAAGAGAGATATAGAAGCAGAGAAAATAAAACACTCTGTAATCTTAGTGACTCTAAAGCTTCCTAATCTCCCAAACTGGGAGAATAATGGTGTTGTCGATCCGATGCTTTAGGAGCTAGTGCAATAAGTTTCAGAGAAGATATCATTATGTTCTTAATAAGCAGATTTATAGATGTTCCTTATCATAATGTTACCATGATCGGGAAACATTAGCAGACCAATACTGAGTACAAGAAGATGCAAAACTAATGGGAGTTATCTTGATAGACATGAACAAGGAAGAAACTCTTCCACAGGTTTAGAGAATTCTACAGAGGCCAAACCCTGTCCAGCTCAGCATTGAGATGCTTTTCCTTTGAGCCTTAAACCTTTCTCTTGAACTTCAATAACTGAAGTAAATGCATATTTGTGTTATACAAATGAAATTTAGTAAGAATGGATTACTAAAATGGATTTAGAAAGCTATTCTTTATTATTTTTTTAGATTTTTTAATTAATATATTTATTTAAGCATCATGATTATAAACATTTTTGTATTTCAGTAAAGCCTTTCATTTCATGTATAAGATAATTATTTAAAATGTTCAAATCATTAAATTTGGAGAGAAAGTCATTTTACTTAATGAGAAAATGAATTATCCAGTTTATTTTAGATAAAACATAATTTTTTTGTTCACTTGAAACATCAAGTCTGATTATTTAGAGTATAGTCCAACCCTATAGCTGTACTGTCTAGTACATTAACTATGACCATGTGCAGTTGTAAAAATCTTGAAATGTGATCTGTCTCATTTTAAATGTGATTTAAATATAAAATGCACTCAAGTTAAAAATACTGCTCTTAAAATTTTTTAAATATTCATCAATAGCTCTATTATTTCTTTTGTATTAATTTTTTTAGTGCCAGGGATCAATCTCAAGGCTTTGTATATATATAAAGCAAGAGCTTCACCAATGAGCTGTATGCTCAGCCTTAAAACTTTTATATTGATTCTACATTAACTTGATATTTTAAATATGTTGAGTTAGAACAGCTATTGTTTTATTATAATTTTACTAGTTTATTTTTCTGCTTAATTTAAAGAAGTAGACACTTGTGCATACAACTGACAGAGGTTTGATTCCTGTCATCCCAAATGATCTCCTAAGTCTATCAGGAGTGATTCCTGAGTGCAGAGCTAGGAGTAACCCCTGAGCATTACTAGGTGTGACCCAGTACCTAAAAAATTAAATTAATAAAATTTTAAACAAGGCTACTAGATATATTTTTTATTTTTTGAAGCCATTGTGATTTACAAAGTTCTTCATAGTTGGATTTAAGATATACCGTAAATCAGGGTCATATCCACCATCAGTGTCTACCTCCCTCCACCAGTATTCCCAGAGTGCATCCTGTACTACCATTCTTTATCCCCCAGCCTGTCAAGATTATATGCACTTTTTAAGTTTAGATTGTTATAGTTTGGGTCTCTTAATTCTATTGTTATTTACTTTGGCTTGGATATTTAGTTCTGTCCTTTTTTTCTTCCACCAATACACTTGAGACCACTTGACCCCTGACCCCCACCCTTTCCTTTTATCTTCTAAATTTTATAGAAAAATGCAGAAATATGAAAAGTAGAAATATTTGTATTTAGCTAAAAGTCTTACAATTGCAGTGGTCCCCATTTGAATTTTCCTGTGCCTTCCATTTCTTCAATGGTTCATTTACTCATTCTTTATCAATTTTTTGTGCTAATGTGAATAGGGTAGTTTTAGCAGCTGACAATATACTGAATTCAGGTGGAATACAGGAGCATTAAGGCTCAGTTATTGGGTGTTTACTTGGGTGAGCCATTTTTGTACCATACCCAGTACACATCCCCACAGCTGCAGGCCCTCGCCCTGCCTCTAACTCTGCTCTAATTTTGCTCATTACCTTCGTCACTGACACTTCTTCATTTTCTAATATTATCTGTATTTAAGTACCATGATTAAAAACATGGTTGTATTTGGTTTTCAGTTATAAAAAAGAACACCTCCCTTCACCAATACAATCTTCCTACAACCAATGCCCTACATTTCCCTCCTTCCCCATCTCCTGCTACATTCAAGACAGGCATTCTATTTCTCTCACTCACCATTGTCATGATAATTGTCAGTGTAGTTATTTCCCTAATGGACTCATCACTCTATGAACTTCATATGATGGGCTGTTCCTTCAAGCCCTCATCTCAATTATCTCTGGGTATTATTACAATAATATCTTTTATTTTTCTTAAAACCCATAGTTGAGTGAGACTATTCATCATCTTTTTCCATACCTCTGACTTATTTTCCTCAGCATAATAGTTTCCATGTCCATCCATAATTTTATATTACCTGATGACTGAATAGTATTCCATTGTGTGTATGTACCACAGTTTCTTTAGTCATTCATCTGTTTTAGGCATCTGGATTGTTTCCAGACTCTGGCTATCATAAATAATGCTGCAATGAATATAGGTGTGTGCAAAAGGCATTTTTATATTGTGTTTTTGAGTTCCTGGGTATATCCCTAGAAGTGGCATAGGTAGATCATACGGAAGCTCAATTTCCAGTTTTTTGTGGAATCACCATATTGTTTTCCATAAAGGATGGACTAGATAGCACTCCCACCAACAGTGAACAGGAGTTCTTTTCTCCCTACATCCCCACCAGCAATAATTATTCTTGTTCTGTGTAATGTGTGCCAGTCTCTGTGGCATGAGATGGTACCTCATAGTTGTTTTTATTTGCATCTCATGATGATTAATTATGTGGAACATTTTTATCATGCACCTTTTGGCCATCTGTATTCCTTCTTTGAGGTAGTGTCTATTCATTTCCTCTCCCCATTTTTTTATGGAGTTAGATTTTTTTCTTAAGTTCTTTCAGTATCTTGTATATCTTAGATATTAGCCCTTCTAATACCCACTCTTCTACAACTGCTACTCACTTCTGCACAAACAGGACTATATACAAAAACTCGATTGAGTCCTCTAAACCAATATTTTTCAAATGCCAGTCGAAACCAGTATGTGTCCACAGAAATTTTCTGCCATTCCATGTCCCTATCACATTGGGTCCACACATGTATCAATACCATTATAATGTTTAACAATATTTAATATGGTATTTAATAATATTCATATATAATTATTTTATCATAAATAATACATTATAATTCTGCCTTAACAGTTTGTGAAATGTTTCTCATATTTTAACTAGTTAGTAGGTATTAAAAGACTGAAAATCTGCTCTCAACTGATGCCAAAGAGCTGCCCCCCTTAAAGGCCTTTCTCTAAATTTTTTGCTAAAATGTATCAAAGTCCTTTGAGTGAAGGGATTTTTCAAAAGAAACAACCCTAGATGAGTACAGACATAAAAAAAAATTCCCTGCCTTCTCTCTTCTCTACACTTGCCAGACTTTCCACCCACTCTATAGTAAATGCTATAATCTCTTATTACCTAGGTCCAAATCTAATAACATAATATCACACAAGGAAGTGCCATTTTACAACTACAGATTCCATGAAACACTCTAGTTCTTGTCATGTAATTCTAGCAAGACACCTCTTAGGCTGAGATGAAAAAAAAAACACATTGGCCATCAATCTGTAAACTGTTCTCTATGTTTTCAAATAATTCATGAATTATCCCTTCTTCTACTTTCCTATTTTTGTACCATTTACCACACTTTCAAGTGTTTCTTCGATTTTTTGTTTGTCTTTGTTTTATTTCTCATTCTTATTTTACTTAGGTTCTGAGGCATTCTTTATATCTTTATATATAATATATATCTTTATATATATTATATATTATATAATATTATATATCTTTATATATAATGCTAGCAAGTTATTTCTCTATAAAATGTATTTGTATTGGTCATTTTAGGGCTTCATTCCTGGCCCACAAAAGTCTTGGTTTCTACTTTTCTTATTTTTCCACAAGCATGGCCAGAATACACTATTGAAACACACTCATCTTTCAGCCACCCCACTTCCTTTTGTCCTTCTTGTATTATCCTTAACAAAGCATTTTTTTGCTCTTTCTTGTTATCCTGCAATTTTTTCATCTCGGATATCATTCTACTTTCCTTTTCATTTGCAAAGAAAAATAATAAGAATGATAGTTTGGAGCTATAATTGTATAAAATTAGTGTTCTATTTATTTGTGAAGAGGAATTTTTTTTGTTTGTTGCTATTTTGAGTGTTTTCTCAATCTTGTTCTTTGGCTTATCTTCTTCCTTAAAGAGAAAAATACATCTACTACTTAAATCATAATTCTTTTAATAATACTTCATTAATCAGAATCAAATTGCTTTGCCTTCAAAAATAACAAATACATTAAGTGTGCAGTTTTATTCCACATGCAGAAATATGGAACTCCTATAATATTTTATAACTAAATGATACCTTAAGTTTTCAGGATGTAGTACTTTTTTCCTGAAAACTCAGCTAAAGACACATGAAGAGACTGAATTTGGAATAAATAAAGCATTTTTTGTTTTTAGCATATTAATGCTAAACATTAGGGCCTTAACATTGGGAGCTTAACATACAATGTTTTCAGATGACTAAAAAGAAAATCAATTGTTAAAAATATTGTCTAGTTTATTAGATTTTTGATAGAAATTAAATTATAGAAACAATAAAAGCATACATAAATTATTTTCAAACACAAACCAAGGCCCTAAATTTTTTCAATAACTTTCACTAGAATGAAGTTTTTTATGATATAGATCTCTCACTTCCCTAGTTAGATTGAATCTTAGTTATTTGATGGTTTGGACACTATTTTAAATGGGATAGACTCTTTGATTTCTTTCTTCTCTGAGTTGTTATTGGTATTAAGGAATACAACAGTCTTTTACGTATTGACTTTGTAAATGGACACTTTATTATATTTAATTATAGTTTCTTTTTTAATATCAAAATTTTCTTTTTTTTAATTTTTTTATTTTTAATTATGAAAACAAAGATGAGAAACAAATTATGAGAACAAAGAAAGAGGACAAGGTAGAGTTACAGTGGAAGGACAATCACCCATAAACAGAATTCACAGAAGTCTCCTGCTGATATTAACATTGAACTTTCATCCAAAGAATATTAAGAAAAATAAAACAGAACCCATGAACAATTACTTTGTCCCTCTAGTCCCCAGATTGTGATACTTAATTCTTAGTAGCACATCAAGCAATCTAAAGTCATAAAACTTATGTAACTCCTTAAACATTGAAGGCATAGTACTTTTTTACACGTCCATGCATAGGCATATTAGTTTAAGTTAGCCTCAAAAGTGGGTTTGTCTTTTTAAGAATAAGAGTCAAAGGAGCACAGTAAAAACAGTGTTAGAGTGGCAATAATTGTTTGCATCGGCACACCATAATATAGGGGATATGGAAAGGAAAAACCTTGGCCTAATTACAAGGAGACCCTACCCTTGAAGATTACTGGCATAAGACCAACTCTAGGCTCCAGGCAAACTAGATTGCCCAATCCAAGTCGCTGTCTGTAGTGCCAACACACATTTATTTTTCACACAGTCTCTGTTGTTGGTATCATGGTTCTGTATTAAAGATCCTGGGGTCTGCATGTCCTATACTGCAGTTAGGATGGTGCAGAGTGTCTTCTGGTTTCACCACACAATTAAAGGGCACTGCAGAAAGCCCTGTCCAGTATGCAGGTTGTTGATGTTCTAAAGTCCTCTCAGTGTTAAGGGAAGTCTCTTATGAGTAGATTGATGTCAGAGCAGTGGTAGGGTCTTCCTTCGTAGAGGATTGCTTCAAGGAGTTGTTATAAAAAACCTTGGGTTTCTCATAGATAGCTTCCCTGATTCAGGGGTGAATGGAGAATGTTCAATCTTCTGAGGCCTGTGTCAGGTCATTATGCCAATGTTCAGGGTGTAAGGTCCCATTGGACTACAAGATTTGTGTGTTACAATCTCTATTATATAAGAATTTATTTGTGTGTAGGTATTTCCCATTTTGATAAGCCTATGCAAACAAGGAACAATGCCACATGGCTTTATAGGCCCATGGGGGATGCAAGAACATGTATAAAAATCCCCATGACATTGTTACACATAAGAATTAAACTGAGGGACTCTTTCACCGAATATTTCTTATTGAAAAATTTACAAAGAGAAGAATAGATAAAAAGTGGAGAAAGTCTTCACTATTTAAGAGAATAGTGAGAGTTAGCTGTCAAAGAAAATAGCTGCAAAATATTCAAAGCCATATGTGTACATTTTATGTCTTTTGAAATAGTTGGGAGTTGTTAAATCCAGTGAAACATGGTGTGTGATAAGGAATGTGCAGTATAGAAGCTAAAAAGGGTAACTGGGGGGTACTGAAGGTTGGGGTGATAGAGTTAAAAAGTGAAAATGAGCTTTACAGGGGTGTGCGAAAGGGCAGAATACCAGATGGACATTCTACATACACAAAACATAACTTAAGAAATGGATATATTATTAATATGTACTGTGCACGCAGAGGTGATAGCCTCCGCGTGGTTTTGAATATGTAGACTCCTAAGTTCTTGCCAGAGACTCCCTTAGTAAAAATGCATAGCTCATCTGGAACAAGGTGGTAGAGGGGTGCTGGGGTCACCCAAGTCCCGCACCCCACCTAGGCATGGTTAAGTAGGCCTCCTCCCGCAAGGCAGAGGTCTGCCGAACCCCATGTTGCTGAGACTCCCAGGTCCCAGAAAGGAAAGAGATCCTTCATGCTACTGAGAGGCTGGAAGTTCAGCGTTTCCACCCAGACCCGCCCTAAGGAGCCCGGTGGGGAATGGGGAAAAGTCCAGGGTATCTTCAAGTCCCACCAAGGGTCCCACCTCGGTGGCTTGCCCAGGCATGTGGCCCAGGGAAGCCGTGGAGATATGGAGCAAGGCAGCAGCCGGGTGCTGGGGTCACCAAGTCCCGCCCCCCGTAGGTCTGGTTAAGTAGGCCTCCTCCGGCATGGCAGAGGCCTGTCGAACCCCATGCTTTCTATGAGTTACCTTCTATACTTATTAGGGTTTTAAATGTATATCATGTCATCTGCAAATAAAAAAGTTTGGCTGCCTACTTTTTAGTTTGGATTCCTTTGATTTCCTTCTCTTGCCTGATGGATATTACTGGAATTTTTAATACTACTTCTAATACAATGTTAAATAAGAGTGGAAACAATGGACAACCTTTCCTAGTGCAACCTTAATGGAATGTTTTCAGTTTCTTGACATTAAGAATAATATTGGTTTTAAGATTTTTTTTTAGATAGCTAGGTATCTTGAGGAAGTTTTCTTCCACATCTATTTGGCCAAAGGTTTTAATTATGAATGGGGTCCTCTTTTCTGACTGGAACCATGAAGGGCGCAGAAGAAAAGAAAAAGAAGGCTCCTGCTAAGCAGGAGAAAGCTCCTGCTAAGCCAGCAGCAGCAAAATTAGAGAAGAAAAGGAAGCTTCCTGACGTTCCAGAAACCTTAAAGAAAAAGCGCAAGAATTTCGCAGAGCTGAAGATTAAGCGCCTGAGAAAGAAGTTTGCCCAAAAAATGCTTCGAAAGGCAAGGAGAAAGCTGATCTATGAAAAAGCTAAGCATTATCACAAGAAGTATAGACAGATGTACAGGACAGAGATTTGGATGGCTAGGATGGCGAGAAAAGCTGGCAACTTTTACGTTCCTGCTGAACCCAAATTGGCTTTTGTCATCAGGATCAGAGGTATCAATGGTGTGAGTCCTAAGGTCTGAAAGGTGCTGCAACTTCTTCGCCTTCGCCAGATCTTCAATGGCACCTTTGTTAAGCTCAACAAGGCTTCAATTAACATGCTGAGGATTGTAGAACCCTATATTGCATGGGGGTATCCAAACCTGAAGTCAGTAAATGAGCTGATCTATAAGCGTGGTTATGGCAAAATTCACAAGAAGCGGATTGCCCTAACAGATATGCATTGATTGCCAGAACTCTTGGTAAATACGGCATTGTTTGCATGGAAGATCTGATTCATGAGATCTACACTGTTGGAAAACGCTTCAAAGAGGCAAACAACTTCCTCTGCCCCTTTAAGTTATCTTCTCCCCGAGGTGGGATGAAGAAAAAGACCACCCACTTTGTAGAAGGTGGAGATGCTGGCAACAGGGAAGACCAGATCAACCGGCTGATTAGACGGATGAACTAAGGTACCTACCATATTTTTGTAATCTGGTCAATTAATAAACAATTGCTTTCAAATTGGAAAAAAATTATGAATGAGTATTCGATAATCTCAAATGATTTATCTGTATCAATTGGTATAATCATAAAATGTATATCTTTCCTTTTACTTACATGATAAATGATGTTGATTGATTTGTTTTTATTAAAACATTCTTGCATCCTTGAATGAAACCCACTAGGTCTTGATGTACAATTTTTTGATGCATTGTTGGATTCAGTTTATTCGATATTGTTAAGGATTTTTGTATCAATTTTTATCAGTGAAATTAGTCTTTGGTTTTCTTTCTTTGTAATTTATCTGTCAGATTTGGGAATGAAAATAATATTAGATTTATAGAAGATATTTGGTAGGATTCTGATGGGCCTTTCTTTGGCCTTCTCAGTTCCAACATCATTGCTGATAGTCTGCCTCTTGGGACCAGTAAGGTTTGCATCTAAGGAAGGAACAGGGAACTTTCAGCTCTAATTCTTCCCAACAAATATAAGCATTTCTGTCTTTTTGGGTCTTTCCTCAATCTCCTTCCAAGGTTCAGTGACATTTCTGATAGTCTACCACTGAGGACAGTTAGTTCTATGTCTGGGGATAACAGGGAATCCTCATTATTCCCCTCAGCCCTCCTTTTTACCAAATCATTCTTCAAACAATTTATGATATAAATTGAAGTCACTTTAGTTATATCATAGGGTTCCTGGCAGATTGAATCTAGCATTTCTTTCTCTTAGAAAATATACAACTCAAAACTCAGCTGAAGAAAACAATGAACTATTATGAAATATTTTTATTATACTTAAATAACCTTGATTGCTTAGAAAAATAACCTCTAAAGAAGAAATACCTTGAGCCAACTTTCATACAAACAATTCAATAGGGGCCAGAGCAATAGTACAGCGGTAGGGCAGTTGTCATGCACGTGGCCTATCTAGGATGGACCTTGCTTCAATCTCCCAGCATCCCAGATAGTCCCCTAAGCCAGGAGCAATTTCTGAATGCATAGCCAGGAGTAAACCCTGAGCATCACAGGTGTGGCCCGAAAAGCCAAAAAACAAACAAACAAACAAACAAACAAATAACTCAATAGATCATTTTCTTAAACACCCTAATTTAACATTGTTCCAAACTACTAAATGCAAAGATCAACGGGGATGCTAAGGAATATACCTAAAGTTGGAAATATGGAGAGAAATACTGAAAAATTTCCAAGTCCACCCAAATGCCTGAACCTTATAGATGAGAACCTAAAATCAACACTTAATGTTTTAGTAATGGAAATCAAGCACTTATAAAACTGATAACTAAGAAATCTATAGATAAGCAACACAACTCAAAGAGGAACTCTTTCCGAAAATGGGAAAATCCATACAAATGGAACTGAAGGAATAAAATACATGTTAGCAAGAATTATAGTGGAATTACACAGTTGGAGATTTGTATAGACAAACTTAAGGACAAAATAAAAGCCAGAAGTAATAAATAAGTCAAAATAGAAAGAAAAGACAAAACATTGGAAGAAAATATAAGGTACATAATAAACAAAGAAAAAAGATATACTATCCAAATTATAGGACTACCAGAATGGGAAGAAAATAGGAAAGGGGAAGAACAAGTAGTGAGGAAGATAATAGCACAGAACTTTCCAATACTTGGGGGGAAAGTTTCTCTATAAATCTAAGAGGCAAAAAGAGTGCCAAATAAAATAAACCCTAACATAAGAACACCAAAATATTTAGTAATCCAAATGGCAAAAAAGGGAAGAGATAGACTCCTTAAAGCAGTTAGGGAGAAGAAAGAACCTCAAGTATAAAAGAAAAATGTAAGAATCCAACCACATTTTTAATTTGAAACAATCTAGGCAAGAAAAGAGTGAAATGACATATTTAACCTACTGAATTGAAAAACTTTCAACCTAGAGTTCACTAATCAGAAAAACTCTCATTTATGTGGGAATATTAAAAACATTATTAGGCAAAATAAAAAACTCACAATATTTGCGCTAAGCAAACTGATCCTAAATGAGCTACTCAAAGAGCCATTACACAAACCAAATTCCCAATTGTAACAACATAGTATTACAAAAATAGTTTCTGTCAATAGTTTCCTTATATGTATGTCAATGGACTAAATGTTCCCAGCAAAAGGCACAGAGTAGCAGAATGGATCAGGAATCAAAACCCAGATATCTGCTGCCTCAGGAAACACACTAAAAGTTCAGAAAGGGGCCAGAGCGGTGGCACAGCAGTAGGGCATTTGTCTTCCAAGAGGCTGACCTAGTATGAACCATGGTTTGATTCCCCATGTTCCCTACGGTCCGCCAAGCCAGGAGCGATTTCTGAGTGCATAGCCAGGAGTAACCCTGAGCATCACCGGGCTTGGCCCAAAATTAAAAATTAAAAAAAAAAGTTCATAATAGTCACAGTATCAGACAAAAGGATGGAAAACTATTATGCAAGTCACTGGAGAAAAAAGGTTGGACAGGTATATTCATATCAGACCAAACTACATTCAATCGAATGAAAGTACTTAGAGACAAAGATGGACACTACTTATTGATCAGGGGAACAATAGACCAAGAAGTACTGACTTTAATTAACATTTATACACCAAACGTAGACCAACTAAACTATGAAAGCTTTTGCTCAGAAATTTGGAGAAACATATCGAGGGAAAAATGATAGTAGTAGGACCGGAGAGATAGCATGGAGGTAAGGCTGTTGCCTTGCATGCAGAAGGTTGGTGGTTCAAATCCCAGCATCCCATATGGTCCCCTAAGCCTGCCAGGAGCGATTTCTGAGCATAGAGTCAGGAGAAACCCCTGAGTGCTGCCGAATGTGACCAAAAACCAAAAGAAAACATAAAAGAAAAAGAAAAATGATAGTAGTAGGAGATTTCAGTACACCATTATAGCCACAAGACAGATCCACTAGTCTGAATACTAGCAAATATATGAGCCTAATGAGAAACTAGAAGAATTAGGAAAAATAGATGTATAAAGGTCCTTTCATCCTCAAAAATCAGAATATACATTCTTCTCAAGTGCACGTGGAACTTTATCCAGGATAGACCACATTTTAGGACACACATTTAACCTACATAAAGCCATAAATATAAGGATTATACCATCCACTCTATCAGACCATAATGCCACAGAGGTCAAAGAAGATGTAGAGAAAAATCTAACAACTGGAAAGTAAATAGCCTGCTAACAACATGTGGATCAAAGAGAAAATAAAATAAGAAATAAAGAGATTCCTTAAAACTAATGATAATAAAGAAACAAATTTCAAAAATCTATGGGACACAGCAAAAGTAGTAATAAGGGGGAAACTCATAACAATACAGACCTACATTAGAAAAGGAAATAAAAGACAAAATTAACAACATAATGGGACACCTTAAATATATGAAAAACCAACAGCAAAGGAACCCAGACACAAGGAGAAGAAAAAAAATACTAAAACAAACAAACAAAAACAGAAATCAACAATATATAAACAAAGAAAAGAATACAAAAAATGAATGAAAACAGGAGTTTGATTTTTTGAAAGAATAAACAAGATAGACTAACTACTGGCAAGACTTTGGGGAAAATACTCAAATAAATTGGATCAGAAATGAAAGGGACAAATTACAAAAGAAACTCAGAAAATCCAAGACATTATGAGACCTATACTCAGTTAAGTTAGAGAACTTAGAAGAAATGGACAGATTTCTGAAAAAATACCAAAAACAAGTAAGAAAAATGAGCAGTAATTAAGAAACTTCCCAAGAACAAAAGTTTAAGACCAGACAGGTTTACACGTGAATTTTATCAAGCATTCAGAGGAGAGTTAGTACCATTGATTCTTAGACCTTCCAAAATATCAAAAAAGATAGAAACACACATTCAGACCTTCTATAAAGCTAAGATCACACTCATTCTCAAATTGACAAAAAATACAACCAAAAGAATATTAGAGACCAATCTCACTAATGAATATAGATGCAAAAACCTTTAGAAAAATCTTAGTAAACTGAATCCAACAACACATCAAAAAGATTACACATCATGAACAAATGGATTTCATCTTAGGGATGCAAGGACAGTCAAAATATGCAAATCAATCAACATCATATGCCACATCAATAAAATAATGGATAAAAAACACATGATAATATCAATCAATACAAAAAAGTATTTGACAAAATTCAGCTCCCATTCATGATGAAAATCATCAACAAAATTAGTGTGAATAGAATTTTCCTCAAGATAATAACAGCTAACTATAAAAATTCCACAACCAACATTATTCATAATGGTGAAAATTTGAAAGCATTTCTACTAAGTTCTGGCATGAGGCAAGGATGTCCACTGTCTCCACTCTTATTCAACATAGTATTAGAAGTCCTAGAAAGAGCAATCACAGAAAAGAAAGAAATCAATGGAATTCATATTTAAAGGAGGAAGCAATCTCTATTTGCAGTCAACAACATAGGATAGTTTGAACTAATGGATCTATACAGGACCTTTTATCATCAAAAGCTTGAATATAAATTTTCTCAAGTACACATGAACATTCCCTAGTAAAGATTAAATTTTATACAAAAGAATAACACAAACAACATACAAATTATAATAAAAACTTTCTATCAGACTACAATGCCACTGAGATTAAGATTGATTATAAATACAAATGTTGAGAAAAATCTAACACCATAAGACAAAGCAGCATGCTGCTCAACAACAGCTGGATCTAAGATGAATCAAGGAAGAAATATAAAAATTTCTTGAGACTGGAAAATTCAGCAATACAGGCCCAAATAAGAAACAAAGAAAAAGGTAGGGTGTTTGCCTTGCATGCAGAAGGACGGTGATTCGAATCCTGGCATCCCATATGGTCCCCTGAGCCTGCCAGGAGTGATTTTTGAGCATAGAGCCAAAAGTGAACCCTGAGCACTGTCGGGTATAGCCCCCCCCCAAATCAAATCCTGAAAGTACATCTTAAATATCTGGAAAGCCAACAATTAAGGAGCCTAAAATCAAGCAGAAGTGAAGAAATAACAAAAACCAAATGAGAAATAAATGACATAGAACA
>PVKC010004358.1:0-35890 GCA_004027635.1 Crocidura indochinensis | reverse complement strand
CTTCCTTCCTTCCTTCCTTCCTTCCTTCCTTCCTTCCTTCCTTCCTTCCTTCCTTCCTTTTTGTTTTTGGGTCACACCTGGCAGCACTCAGGGGCTACTCCTAGCTCTATGCTCAAAAATTGCCCCCGGCAGGCTCGGGGGACCATATAGGATGCCAGGATTCAAACCACTGTCCTTCAGCATGCAAGGCAAATGGCTTACTGCTATGCTATCTCTCCAGCCCCTGGCATTTTCTTTAGGGCTACATATTGCTTTAATATAAACATGGCTGTGTAATTCTCAGAGTTTTCACTTCTTTTAAATAGAGAGATTAAATTCACTTTATAAGGTGGATCTAAAATCATTTTCTCAGGCTTCATGTGGCTTGGCTGAGATTAACTTTCTTCTAGCTGAATCAATTTCCTTATGGCAAAACTGAAAAATCTACAAATTTTCTGTAATAATCTTAAAAATGTGGTTGGGATGGGTAGAAGTCACAGTATCTGATGTAAACACATACGTGGTTCAGCTTCATCTACTTGACAGCTATCTAGTAATTGCTGTTTTTTTTTTTTAACTTTTATTCAGACCAATGTGAATTACAAGTCTTACACAGTTATATTTAAGTTATATTTAAGGTACATAGTGAGAGTGAATTAGAGCCATTCCCACTACCAGTGATGATCTCCCTTCACCACAGTTCCTACCATGAATCCCACACCTCCACCCTTAGCCCCCTGGACTGTTAGTATAACAGGTCCCTTTTATGTAGTGTATAGCTTATTGTGGCTTGGGTTCTTGATTCTGTTGTCATTAACTTTGAGGTCCCCCCCCCCCCAATTGAGTTTATTTTTAATCACTGCTCATTAGACTGCTTTACTCCTGGTACCATCCACTGGAAGCTATAAATATGAGTTAAAAAAAACCAAGGGGGGCTAATATGGCAAGGTTTGTTTCTTTTCTTTTTTGGAGGGGCATAGGCATATTAAGTATTGAGGAAATTAACAAGAAAATTCCTTTGGTCTAAGACATACAGGATGTCTCCACCAATGAATCCTATTGCCATGAACTCGAATACAGGCTCCAGACCTGTTCATTGTCGAACCCCAACATCTTTCTTTGTGGTGATAGAAAATGATCTGCTCAGTTGTCATTGTCAAAGTCAGTCCTCTGTAATTCTCCAATTACAATTACAATTGGTTTTTGCACAGATCAAAAGATGGAGTGTCTTTTGATATCACCTCCGTTCGGGCAACCTACCCTTAGATCAAGTCGTTGCTGTTTTGTTGTCGACAGGGTGTTGTATGAACCTACTCTGGGCAAGTTGGTACCAGAGCAAGATTGGGCCCTGGAGGGAGTCTGCTTCCTGTTACTGCTTTAGGGAACTCTGTCAGGTCTAAGATTGGGATCCAGGGTTTGAGTTTGGACAGTCAATGTTTGATCAGTGAGGTCTAAATCAAGTCCCTATGACATATGTTCAGGGTGGAAAGCGACCCTGTTATAAAATTTATGGATTCTTATCCCTAATAGATAAGAACTTGTTTCTATACACAAAATTTCCCCATTTTAGTGTGCCTATGCAAAAAGGAACAATGCCATATTATATTGTTGGTGCATTTGGGGGTAAAAATGACAAGCTGTGCCCTGGTTTTGACCTGAGCTTTTACTCCAAGCAAGACTATTCTACTAGAATTTCATGCTAAACAGAACCAGAACAAGCAAAAATAAAAATTAGGATTAAAAAAAAAAAAAGGAAAGAGATGGAGGAGGCTACTTTTACATTTGGAAAAAATATACTGAGTATTTTTATTAAGAAATTAAACATATTGGGCCGGGCGGTGGCGCTGGAGGTAAGGTGCCTGCGCTAACCTAGGACGGACCGCGGTTCGATCCCTCAGTTCCCCGTATGGTCCCCCGTGCCTGCCAGGAGCGACTTCTGAGCGAATAGCCAGGAATAACCACTGAGCATCACCAGGTGTGGCCCAAAAACCAAAAAAAACAAAAAAGAAATTAAGCATACAAGAAAAATATAGATATCCCCATTAAGTCTTTTGAGATAGTCTGGGGGGAGGAATGAGATCCAGGGTACAGTTTCGTCCCACACTGTGGTCTTATTAAGTCTGAGAAATGGTTTGCAGCCTTAAGTGATCAGGTAGTATCCTCCAGCTGGGGATCCCTCTGGTACAGAGTCCGGTAGTAAGCAATAGCCCATCATAGAGGTGGGAGAAAGAGGACCACATGGATTGCATCAGCACGAGTGGTGGTTGTAGCTTCTTGCCAGGGTGAGAGATGAGGGGCTGAGAGGATGTCCTTTTGCTTTGGGAGTCAGGTGGCAGCTTACTAAAGTAGGTGAACAGTCCCAGTTCCTCATGAGTGAGGAACTGACAGTGAGCAGCCAGAGAGATAGCACAGCGGTAGGGCATTTGCCTTGCACGTGGCCAACCCCAGATGGACCTAGGTTCAATTCCCTGCATCCTATATGGTCTCTTGAGCCTGCCAGGAGCGATTTCTGAGTGCAGAGCCAGGAGTACCCCCTGAGCGCTGCCCGGTGTGACTCAAAACAAAGCAAAACACCCCCCCCCCCAAAAACAAAAGCAAAAAAAACAAAAGAATTGAGTGTGAAGAGAGTTAAATAGGGTGAAATAACCGAGCAGGGTTGATGGGGTGAGAGGACAGGAGTTCTGAATGGGGGGGTGGGATTAATATATAACAGAGGTTATATACAATATAGGCATGTCCATATATTGTTTACAGTATAGATTAGGCAAACATAGAGGAGTCCACCTAATGCAAACTCATGCCCAATTATGGACAGATATTAGAGATCTGTTCATAGGATTGTGGTTGAAGTCCTGACCCTTACGGGTTGACCAGGTGCTTAAAAAATAATTGAATTAAGGGGCACAGTGGTTGGCGTTTGCCTGGCATGCTGCTAATGCAGGACAGACCTGGGTTTGATCCATATGGTCCCTGAGCCAGGAGTGATTTCTGAGCTCATAGCCAAAAGTAACCCCTGAGATTACAGTTATGGACCAAAGACAACAACAAAAAAATTGAATTAAGAAAAAATAGATGAAAAAAATTAGATTCAAAGAAAGAAGAAAAAAAATCTAATAAAGAAAAAATAGGTAAATAAATTGGGCTAGCACATTAGAGAGAAAAGGTTTTCAGTTTCTAGGGACTTCATCAATGGCTGGTGTGAACTTTGCTAAATTTTTGGATAAACATGATTTTCACATCTAGAATGCTAAACTATATGATAGTGAGCACTATGAGAGGAGTCTACCCTATGTAGTATCCTCCTCCGTGTGTTGTGCATTATAGTTCCTTTCTTGAAAGTAAACTGACAGTGTGGACATTATGCTATAATGATAACAGTTTGAATTGAAGGAGGAAAAAAGAAGAAAAGTAAAATTACAAAATAAGTAAATAAGAAAAAAAGTAAAGAAAAGAAGAAAAAGATTAATAATATAAAAGAGAAAGGAAAATAGTAATTTACAAAAACATACTCATTGAAATGGACCTGCAACGTAAGTTTCTGGTGTGCAATTGCCTAGTTGAGTGGTCTCCATGGTCATAAACTTTAGATCATAATAGAAGACAGTCACGGAGTATTTTATCAAGCCATTGTATACAGTACTGTATATGGAGTCTAATAGAGCACTGAATTGTGAAGTTAAGGTATCCAATCTATATCTCCATGAACCTTTATGAACAAAGGAGATGTAGAGTTATTTTATTCATAATAAAATTAAGGCACTAAAATGTACTAATAGTAAGCACTGTAGTGGGAGTCCAGGAATCCAGTCATGATCTTTTTTTTATTATTTCTTCAAAATTAAATGACTGCTTTTCAGGTTATCGTATTCTATCCAGTCATATTCTACACCTGATTCTGTGGGTAAAACATTAGTATATTATTATTTGCCTTTTCAGCGAGACGTTGATTGAACGAACATCTGTTCTATCTAAATAGCTGTTTTTGCTGTTGTAGGTTTCTTTTTGTTATAAAAGAGAGTATAGGTTTTGTACTTCTCTTCTGCTTGATTTGATCTCAGCTCCTTGCTATACCGTGGCACATATGTTATTCACAGTATATACCATTTAGACCATTGTGTTTCTTCATGCAGTTATTCTACATACAGAGATTGCTCCCATTGTTTTTGATGTGTACTATACTCATTATTGTCTTTATTTGGATTTCCCTAATGATGAGTGATGGTGAACATGTTTTCTTGTGTCTGTTGGCCATCTGTTGGTCTTCCTCGGAGAAGTGTCTGTTCATTTCTTCTCCCCATTTTTCTGTTTTTTTCTTTTTAAGGTTTTGTGAGCTAATCTTTGTGAGTGCTTTATATATCCTAGATATCAATCTGATATGTTTAGAGCAAAAAATTTTTGCCATTCCATTAGCTTCTTATAATTTTAGCTCATGTTTCTTTTGCTATGCAGAAAATTTTTAGTTTGATATATTCCCATTTATTTTGGTTTGATGCTATAGTTCTTGCCATTGGCATCATATCATCAGATCTTTTTGAGGTTTAAGTCTTGAAGTGTTCTGCTTATTTTTCCTCAATGAACTTTATAGTTTCGGGTATAATTTCAAGATCATTAATCTATTTTCAGTTGACTTTTGTGTAAGGTGTGAGGTATGGATCAATCTTTAATTTCTTACAGGTCGTTATCCAATTGTTCCTACACCATTTGTTGAAGAGACTGTCTTTGTTCCATTTTAAGTTCTTGGCTCCTTTGTCAAATATTAGTTGACCGTATATTTGGGGATAAGTCGTTGGATATCCTATTCTGACCCATTGGTCTGAGCCTCTGTCTTTGTTCCAGTACTATATGTTGTTTTGATCACTCTGGCTTTATAGTAGAACTTCAGTTTAGGTGAAAAAATGCCACCATTTTCTTGTTTTTCAATATGGAATTTGCTAAACCAGGTCTTTTGTGGTTCCACACAATCTTTATAATTGATTGTTCCAATTCCTTAAACAATAATGTTTGAATTTTGGATAGGGATTGCATTGAATCGATATAGTAGTTTAGATAAAATGGTCATTTTGATGATATTGATTCTTCTACCCATGAGCATGGGATATTCTTCCAATTCCTTAGGTCCTCTTCAATTTCTTTCTCAAGCATTTTGAAGTTTTCATGATATAGGTCTTTCATCTCTCTTGTTAGGTTGATTCTTATGTACTTGATATTTTAGATACTATTTTAAATGGTTTAGACCCCTCGATCGCTTTCTCCTCTACTTCTTTATTTGCATAAAGAAATGCTACTGTCTTTTGTGTGTTGACTCTGCAGCCACCACTTTGCTGTATTGCTTTATTATTTCTAAAAGCTTTTCTGTGGACTCTTTATGTTTTTTGATATATATCATTATATCATCTGCAAATATCTTGATTATCTCTTTCCCTATTTGGATTCCTTTGATTCCCTTCTATTGTCTAATTGCTATTGCTAGGACTTCTAAGAATATGTTGAAAAAGAGTGGATGTCTCCACTAGACAGCCTTGCCTATACCTGACCTTAGTGAATGTTCTCAGTTTTTCTCCATTAAAGATAATGTTGACTGTGGACTTTTTATAATTTGCTTTAATTATTTTGAGGAAGGTTCCTTCCAAACTTATTTTGCTGAGTGTTTTCATCATGAATGTGTGTTGGATTTTGTCAAATGCTTTCTCTGCTTTTATTGATATGATCATGTGGTGTTTGTCTTTCTTTTTGTTGATATGGTGTATGATGTTGTTTGCTTTGCATATGTTAAACCATCCTTGCATGCATCTCTGGGATGAAACCTACTTGGTCATGTGTATAATCTTTTTGATGTGTTCATGGATTTTGTTTGCAAAAATATTGTTCGGGATCCATGTTCATTAGTTTGATTGGTCTGCAGTTTTCTTTCTTGGTGGTGTCTTTGTCAACTTTGAGAATGAACGTGTTATTTGCCTCAGAAAAGGACTTAGAGAAGATTCCTGCTTTTCAATTTTTGGAAGAGCTTGAGGATCAATGGTAGTACCATAAATAAGGGAGAAATTTTGACTATCAGAAGTGGCCTCTGCAGGTTTTTATTAGAGGAAGTCAGTGTGTACTGGGGTATTAATTGGTTCTTTGAATTTACTACCAGTATTATTACACCAAAAAAAAAATACGCAGGGCCAGATGATGATATAGCAGGAAGGGTGCTTGCCTTACATGTGGTTAACCCAGGTTTGATCCCTGACACCCCATAAATTTCCAAGGGCCCTGAGCACTATTGAGTGTGGCCACAAAACAACTCCCCCTAAAACAACAGCAACAATAAAATGCAAAGAGTTGATTATTTTTAGTTTTGAATGATTTTGTGTAGCTTATTATTATTATTATTATTAACTAGAGCTGTTTTGGTTTTTAGTCAAGTCAAATCAATTTGACAAAAATTCATTTTGCTCTTAGAAGGAAGTACATCTCTTAACAGTGAATTCAAAGTTATATCAAATTCCTTTTATCCTTTTTTTTTACAAAATTTTGTCAGATCTGACCCAAAGCTCTTGACCTTCCATTTATTGAACTGATAACAATCTGGCTTTTCCTAGCAAATGACTCACATAACGATTGGCTGGACACACAGAAATGTCATCAGGAAAAGTGCTTCCTAGTCAATTAAGTTGTTTTCTTATACATTGTGTACATTTGATTAATAATTTATAGAATCTTGTCATCAGCACTATTTCAGTGTTGATCTATGCCTCAGGTAATGTGAATCCTATATTTCTGTATTTCTGAAAGAGCTACAATCTTTTGGATCTTAATGCAAGTTTGACGAATTATTTGTCTTAATAATTATTTGTCTCTTTTCTGCTAGTTAACACTGTAAAAGCATTTGTTTAAAATGCATGTAATGATGAAGGACATATTTTTCTTTTCTTTTTCTTTTTTTTTTTTTTTTTTGGTTTTTGGGTCATACCCGGCAGTGCTCAGGGGTTACTCCTGGCTCCATGCTCAGAAATTGCTCCAGGCACGGGGGACCATATGGGGCACCGGGATTTGAACCTTTTGCATGAAAGGCAAATGCCTTACCTCCATGCTATCTCCCGGGCCCCTGAAGGACATATTTTTCTTTAAAGCTAGGAACTTTTACAATAGCAGGAAAATAAATAGTTTAATCTTTAGGTATTATGAAATATTTGTCTCTGACTTACCAACTTTCTTGTAACTTATTCTCATCCAAAGTGTCTTGGAGACAGCAACACTAGTCCTTTGTTTATTTATTTCTTGACAACAAAGTCATAGATCAGTTTTAGGGAGTTAACTTCTTCAAGTCTTTGCCTCTGTAAACAGCTATTTTGGAGTTGAGTGAGAAAGAAAGTGAGGGAGGAAAGATGTTACTGGGAACTACAGACCGTGGGTGTCTGTAGAGAGGAAAAGGTGTCCTATTTGACATTTCTGCAGGTGTCATCTACACCTGATGCTTATTGTTCTCCCTGAAGACTGGATTTTCTGACATAAATCACTGCCTTCAGCCCTTTGCTGCTGCTGATAACTATTGACCAGTAGCTTCTCCTGGTGCATAACCTCACTTTTTATTGTCTGCAGTTGTATATACCCTTTCCTTGGTGCACTTTGGTCAATACTGTAAAGTGGGGGCTGGAACAATAGCACAGTTGTAAAGGCATTTATTTGCCTTGCACACAGCCAACACAGGACTGATTCTGGTTCGAATCTTGGCATCCCATATGGTCCCCTGATCCTGCCAGGAGTGACTTCTGAATGCAGAACCAGGAGTAACTCCTGAGAGCTGCCAGGTGTGACCCAAAAAATCAAAATCCCTGGAGAGATAGCACAGTGGTCTTGCAAGCAGCCGATCCAGGACCAAAGGTGGTTGGTTCGAATCCGGTGTCCCATATGGTCCCCCGTGCCTGCCAGGAGCTATTTCTGAGCAGACAGCCAGGAGTAACCCCTGAGCACCGCCGAGTGTGACCCCAAAACAAAAACCAAAAAATCAAAATCCAGAAAAATACTGTAAAATGTTTGAAACTGGGAATTTAGTGAAGATATATGTAAATACTCCTTGCTCGCACCAGTATGACATCAGATGCCAGTTAATTCTGAAATATATCTTATTCAGAATACTATATTATAAACCATGTAATTGAAACTATCTTGGCTATTTCCCTTTGGGATCATGCCCAACTCATGTTAAATGATTTCTGCTGGGCTTAATTTTTGCCTGGTGCTCACTTGCATTTAAGTGGGTGGAAGCCTTAGATTATCTGTTCCAAGTGTTTCCTGCCTGGTGGTATTTTTTTTTTTTTTATGGGGGGCACTCTATAACAACTGAACCCTTGTTTTTCCCACTGGTTAGAGGGATTAGAGTTTTCTGCTTCCCAGGTATTTAGCTACTACTAGTTGATTCCAGCAAGATGCAACATTATCAGTTTTCCATCCATCACTCTTCCTCTAGGTTCTCCTGTCAGTCATACTTTTTATGTGTTTCCGGCACATAAGTTTTCGTAGAATCAAAATTGTAGTTCATTGTTTTATTCTTTTTTTTTGTTGTTGTTTGTTTGTTTTTTGGGCCACACCCAGTGACAATCAGGGATTACTCCTGGCTATGCGCTCAGGAGTCGCTCCTGGATTGGGGGACCATATGGGACACCGGGGGATCGAACCACAGTGCATCCTAGGCTAGCGCTGGCAAGGAAGATACCTTACCTCCAGCACCACCGTGCCAGCCCCTGTTTTATTCTTTTTGAAATTTTTGTAAATGTAGTTGGGGTTCAGTGTTGACTTCCACTTTACAAGTAAATAGGAAAAATCTAGGAGACTTTAGTGGAAAGAGGAAACATTGACATGATTTGTTTTCAGGATTCTACAGTTTCTGTCATTTTAGAGGGTTGTATTTATTAAGGGACTTTTCTTCAGTGACACTTTGAACTATATTAGACATGGTTGTTTTAAAGAAGAACTAATGAGATTTCTTTTTACTCCTGTTTAAAAGTAATATAGAAAAAATTAATCTAGAAATTGACTAAAGTAGTAAATTCTAAGTCCCGTTTTAGATTCCATTTTATTGCTGTATTAAATGAAACACTTCATCTATTTACTTCAAGGCTGTACATAGGCCACATTGTTTGGAGCATTGCTTCTTTATCAGTTTTAAAAGTACCTTAATATTCGGTAGAGGAGATGCTATTTGCTTATGGTAATTTCCTGTAAGCTTTTGTTTCCTGATTTCTTTGCAGGAGCATTTACTGATACACGAGTGTGACAGTATAAATTGCACAGCATGTAGTTACAGCCCAGAAGACGTACTAAATGACACAATTTGTCAAATGAAGCGCACACAAGTGCCCTTAGAATAGCAGCTGTGTGCACGGTATTGTGGCCAAAGAAAATGTTTCTGTTAAACCCCTTTTTTTTTGATGATTATCTTTCACTCTGCAATTTTATAACATGTTTTATTATTTCTTAGAAACATGATATTTTTTTAAAAAAGAAGTTTGTGATAGGCCAGTACTATGGTTTAATTAGAAAACAGTGTACGAAAACAGTGCTTTGGGTGCAAGGAATTGAATTATGTTTGAAGCCAAACATTTTTCAAGTAGAGAATGAAAATTCTCTTTCTCAGTTTCTAGGACTGGCTGAGTATTTTTTAAAGATTTGTATTTGTAGGGGCCTGAGTGGTGGCGCAGGCGGTAGGGCATTTGCCTTGCACGTGCTAACCTAAGACTAACTGAGGTTCAATCCCCCAGTGTCCCATATGGTCTCCCAAGCCAGGGGCGATTTCTGAGCACATAGCCAGGAGTAACCCTTGAGCATCACCGGGTGTGGCCCAAAAACTAAAAAAAAAAAAAAAATCCTATTGTGAGGTGTGTCATGTGAAATGATACCTCATTGTTGTTTTGATTTGCATCTCCCTGATGATTAGTGATGTAGAGCAGTTTTTCATGTGACTTTCGGCCATTTGTATTTCTTCTTTGAGGAATTGTTTTCATTTCTTTTCCCCATTTTTTTCTTTTTTCTTGTTTTGTTTTTTTTTTAGCCACACCCAGTGATGGTCAGGGGTTACTTCTGGTTATGCGTTCAGAAATTGCCCATGGCTTGGGGGACCATATGGGATGCTGGGGATCTAACGGAGATCTTTCCTGGGTCAGCCACGTGCAAGGCAAATGCCCTACTGCTGTAACATTGCTCCGACCCCTCTTCTCTCCATTTTTTGATGAGGTTAGATGTTTTTTCTTGTTAAGTTCTGTCCGTACCTAGTATATTTTCAATATTAGCCCCTTATCTGATGGGTATTGGGCGAATAGTTTCTTCCATTCTGTTAGGTAGCTTTGGTATCCTAGGCACTATTTTTCTAGGTGCAGAAGTTTCTCAGCTTAATATAGTCCCATCTGTTTATCTCTGCTTCCACTTGTTTGGAAAATGTTGTTTCTTCCTTGATGATGCCTTTAGTCTCAATGTCATGGAGTGTTTTACCTATGTGTTGTTCTATATATCTTATGGTTTTGTGTCTGATATCAAGGTCTTTAATCTATTTGGATTTGAACTTTATGCATGATGTTAGATGGACGTCTAAGTGCACTTTTTTGATTGTGGCTGACCAGTTAGTTATCCAGACACCACTTGTTGAAGAGGCTTTCCTTGCTCCAATTTGCACTTTTTGTCCTTTATCAAATATTAATTGGTTATATATATGGGAAACAGGCAGGCATTGTCTATTCCACTGATCTGAGGGTCTATCTCTATTTCAATACCATGCTGTTTTAATGACTATTGCTTTGTAGTACAAAGAACAAGAACAGTCAGTGTTGGCAGAATGTGGAGAGAAAGGAACTTTTATTCACTCCTGCTGGGAATGCCCTGTAGTTCAGCCTTTATGGAGAACAGTGTGGAGGTTCCTCAAAAAACTGAAAATTGAGTTTCCATATGATCCAGCTATGTGTTCCTAGGCATATATCCTAGGAACACAAAAACACAATACACAATAAAAAATGCCTTCTGCACATCTATATTCATTGCAGCATTATTTACAATAGCCATAATCTAGAAACAGCTCAGATACTCATTTGCTAAAAAAACTGTGGTTCATTTACATCAGGGGTCTCAAACTTGTGGCCCGCGGGCTGTTTCTGGCCTTCTGTACAACATTTTGTGGCCCTGCCCTAGAGGAATCTTTTTTTGTTTTGTTTTAGTTGTTTGGGTCACAACCCCCAATGTTCAAGGGTTACTACTGACTTTGCACTCAAGGATCACCCTGACTTTGCCTCCTGCGGTCCCCAGGTAAATTGAGTTTGAGACCCCTGATTTACATAATGGAATACTATGCAGCTGTTCAAAAAGATGAAGTCATGAAATTTTTCTATACATGGATGGACAAGGAAATTATTATGCTGAATGACATAAGTCAGAGGCAGAGAGATAGACACAAAATAGTCTCACTCATTTATGGTTTTAAGAAAATAAAATACATTGTAATAATACCCAGAGACAATAGAGATGAGGGTTGGAAGGAATGGCTCACAATATGAAGCTTACTACAAAGAATGGTGAGTTCAGTTAGAGAAATAACTAGACTAACAACTATCATGACAATGATAGTGAGTGAGAGAAATAGAATGTTTGTCTCGAATACAGGCAAGGGGTGGGGGAGGAGGGAGTTGGGGGCATTGATGGTGGAAATGCTGCATGGGTGAAGAGGGGTGTTCTTTTTTGTAACTAAAACCTAAGCACAAACAAATTTACAAATTTGTAATCATGGAGTTTAAATAAAGATTTTTTTTTGTTTTTTGGTTTTTGGGTCACATCCGGCAGTGCTCAGGGGTTACTCCTGGCTCCATGCTCGGAAATTGCTCCTGGCAGGCACGGGGGACCATATGGGGCACCAGGATTCGAACCAATGACCTTTTGCATGAAAGGTAAATGCCTTACCTCCATGCTATCTCCCGGGCCCCATAAAGATATTTTTAAAAAAAATATATTTATGTAACCTGATTTCAAATTCATGTACTCCCTTTGGCCCTGTACGACTCTCAAAGGAAATTGTCATGAGGTCCAAAGGTTTGATTTGGTGAGGCTAAAAATTCTCACAGGAATTCATTTAGGAGTATTTAAAGTTGAAATGATGTTAGTTGGCTGCAGAGTGGTCCCTGGGGTATAATATGGCTCTTGACATCTTGAACAGTGTTAAGTGATGGCATAGAAATATTGCAAAGTGCCATGTTTCAGCAGTGATGAAAAATCTGCTGGGAAGACCGGCAATCCATATAACCTTGCATGCCTGGAATTCTTGAACTATTAATTGGAAAGACATTTCACAAGTTGGTTTCTTGCAAAATAGGTTTCTTCTTAAGGTATCAAAGTCAAGTAAAAATATTTACAGATACATCTTAATAACTTTTTTGGGGGGGTTTTGGGCCACACCCAGTGTTGCTTAGGGGTTTCTCCTTGGCTATGTGCTCAGAAATAGCTCCTGGCGAGGGGGACCAGATGAGGTGCTGGGGATTAAACCAGGTCTGTCCTGGATCGGCCTTCTTCAAGGCAAATGTCCTACAGCTGTGCTATTGCTTCAGCTCCTCTTTTTGTTTGTTTGTTTTTTAGAAATTGTTCCTAAGCATTTTATAAGAAGTCTAAAGGATGAAAAACCATACTTGGTTTTGTTTTGACTTTGCTGTTCCCAAACTCTTTTTATAGATTAATTCCTCAAAAATGCTTCTCCAATTTTGGTTTTATAGTAGAAACTCAACAGAAATATGCTTTATAACAAAAATAGCCTTTCTTCTTTCTTCTTTCCCTATCTTCCCCTTCCTACCCCACCTCCCTCCTTACTTCTCCACTCCCCTTCTCACAATGCAGCTATATCTGCCCTGCTTTCTTTTCTCTTAGTGAGATCTTCTGGATTGAAAATGCAAGTCAATGATGAAACTTTTTATAGAGCCACTGCATATCCCTGAAAATTGTGTCCTACCCAGGGGCTGCTCAGAAATTATGTGAGCTCCAGAAATTATGTGAGCAGCTTTGACTGCTTTTCTCAGTATGGAATATCTCATCACATCACTTTTTGGAAGAAAGTATCTATATCAATTTATTTACTCTATTGAAATAATAGTGCATTGTAACATGCATAAGTTTCAGGTGTGTCTCCTTGGGACAACTACCCAGGTGTATTAATTGCATTAAGTTCACCAATGTAAACTCCAAATCTGACTTTATCATAGATTGGCCCCTTTAATTAAATTCACTTGTCATCCCTCTTCCTCCTTCTCTTCTTATAATCACTCCTTTATGTTTTTGGTCTCAAAGGTTTCCCTAGCTTTATAGGGTTCACTTGTTTGGTTTTCTCGTGTGCCACATTTGAATAAAGTCATCAGTGAGTGTTTGCCTGTGTTATCTGAATGACTTCTCTAGTATTACATATTAATTATAGAGTCCTTGATGGTTGTGGATGATGATGAGGTCGGGTCTGCAGGTTCAGGGTAGTGGTGAAGAAAAGACTCACAGGCAGTCAGTAGAAGTCAGGAGACATGAGGCTTTATTATTAATAGGCCTTAGACAACATGTGTGGCTTCCTTTTTTTTTTTTTTTTGGTTTTTGGGTCACACCCGGCAGTGCTCAGGGGTTACTCCTGGCTCCATGCTCAGAAATCGCTCCTGGCAGTCACGGGGGACCATATGGGGCACCGGGATTCGAACTGATGACCTTTTGCATGAAAGGCAAATGCCTTACCTCCATGCTATCTCCCGGGCCTCATAGCAGGCTCCATAAGCAGCCCTGCACCTCAACCTGTTTCTTTCTTTCCATGCTGCCAACTCCTCTTGCAGATTCTTGCTGAATCTCCTTTACACTCCTCAGGCAACCCCTTTGTTACCTTTCATAGACCCCTCCCAGAAGTGGGCTGGCCTGCCTCTCCAGGTGAGATTAGCATTTTGGCATGGGAAGGGTTATAACTTCATTAAGCATAGTTTCAGCATTTTAATAATGGAGGAATGTTGCATTATACTACATATAAAAAATCTTTATCCAACTCTTAGTAAACACTTAACTTGTTTCCAGCTTTGACTGTCCTAAATCATTGTTGAGTGAGTGAGCATGGGTTCTAATTCATCTCTGATTTTGTGTTCTCTATGCAGACATGAAATAAATGATCATATAGAATCTCTTTAATTTCTTGAGGAGTCTCCTCTTTGCTTTCCAGCATAGCTGTACTAATTTACACGCTGACCAACAACATAGAAGAGTTTTCCTTGGGAAAAGGAGCCCATAAATTAAGTCTTCTGGTCACTGTTGTATCTCAGGGTACATTTCTGTTTGACTCTCCCTCAAACACACACATTTTTTTTTCTTTTCTGCGGTTCTTTAGACATACTGTAAATATGCAACTTGCTGTCATGGGTAGTAATAGATGTGTAAAAGTGAAATTCTTGACTCCAAATATTTTTTCATTTGCTTCTTTTAGGGGCCGAAGTGATAGCGCAGTGTAGGGCATTTGCTTTGCATGAGGCTGACCCAGGACAAACCTCTCTCTGTTAGATCCCAGTGTCTCATATCATCCCCCAAGCCAGGAGTGATTTATGAGTGCATAGGCAGAAGTAACCCTTGAGCATCACTGGGTATGGTCCAAAACCTAAACCAAACCAAACAAAAAAACAAAAAAGAGTGCTTCTTTGAGAATAAAGTGTTCCCCTTTTCCTCCAAATAATTAACTGCAAGATTGTTTTCCCAGAGCTGTTGAAAAGAGCTCCTTTTGACTGAGCAATCCTCAGTTAGCAACTACAAAATTTGCAGAAGTAAAGTGCTCAGATTATGAAGTTTAATTGGGTAAAAGGACATTTTAATTTGCAGAAATAGGCACAGTATGGGGAAGCAGTTATTTATAAGTGATTTGAAAAACTGGCATACCTGAATTCATTTGGTGAACCTCATTTAAAATTGATAATTTATTCTTGTTACACTTTTGAATGAAAAATGGTGTTGAATTGTGTCAGAGTTACTTAATATTAAAGAAATGAACTTTTTACACTATAACCCACTTACGTAGGATTCTGTAGTGATTTAAACCAAGAACAAATAATCTACTTTTTGCATAAAGATCATTTGGAGACACTAATGGGCAGCTTGAAATTATTACCTGGATTTTTTCACAAATATAATCTTCTGTTTCAAGTATCCCACGGAAAGTGATCCCAAAGAGGTTTGCATTCCATAGAAATTGTTTGCATTTTGAATTAAACTTGTTTTCTGCTCTTGATCCATGCTGACCCAAAGATAAATCCAATGGTTTCATAACTTCTTGATAGAATTCCTTTCTTTGAGGAAATTTTTAATGGCTGCTGTAAAATAAAAGCCTAAGTTAAGGATACTTATGGGTTTCAAGAGAGCTTTAAACCTGGTCCTTGCTTGCAAGGTGCCTCTCAAATCTTTGAGGATTTTCCTTTAAATTTTTTTTGAAAATGCATTCTCAACACATTCATTCATTCTTTGAACCAGATGATCACCCTATACCTTTGCAAGAGGACTTTTGTTTAAAAGCTAAACCTCTTATAGGCTTTTTATCTTCTAAGCTTATATAAATACATACATACATATTAATTTATTTCTGGATCATTACATTCCAGGCTTCACTGCACCTATAGCCGACTTGGGGTGTTTCAAGTGTAGATTCTGTCAGGAGTGGGCTCAGAGTCCATTCCTGGAGAAGTTACTGCTGGTCCATGAAGTAGCTTATTTCTTTGAATAATAAATCTGTTTCATTTCCATCCTGAAGACCAGTGTGTGATAAACCGAAGTCTTTTAGATCAGTCTTAAAGATATTTAAAGAGACAGATTAAATTCTATGTGCCAGAAAACTGAGGGTAAAATCCAACTCCTCTCTATACTTTTATTTCACTTATTTATTTATTTATTTATTTATTTATTTATTTATTTATTTATTTAGTTTTTGGGTCACACCCGGCAGTGCTCAGGGGTTACTCCTGGCTCCATGCTCAGAAATCGCTCCTGGCAGGCACAGGGGACCATATGGGATGCTGGGATTTGAACCAATGACCTTCTGCATGAAAGGCAAACGCATTACCTCCATGCTATCTCTCTAGTCACATTATTTCACTTATTTAAATTATTCTTCTATCTTATTTGTCCTATCATGACATCTTACAAGTGATCGTATGCTTTGAGGTACATTTCAAATTTGAAAAGATAGAGTACTTTATGCAATGCTGAATATCTGCTGTCACTTTGTACATCAATATTATTTTCCTTGTAACATTACTGTGGAGAAACCAGTTATTCCTTGTAACATTACTTTGGATTCCAGTGTTGTCACACTGAAAGGCAGTTTTCTTAGACTGATGACTTGAATAGATCTTAAATAAATAGATGTCTAAATTGAGTTTTAGTAGACTATTAGTTTGACCTTTTCTTGAAAAACTTCTTGTAAGGAATTTTGATATTCAAATGCATGCAGACTTTATAAGCTTTGGCAGGCAATGGGATATAGGTGTGTAAGCAGTTAGGAGGAGGAAAGCTGTTTATTCATTAGTTCTGGCACTGACGTAATTGTATACATGAAATTGTATGCATAGGATTAAAAATTAGAAATGCATAAGATCTTTCAGTATTTAGTCCAATAAAAATCTAGCCTTGGACAATTTTTTTTTTTTTTTGGTTTTTGGGCCACACCCAGTGATGCTCAGCGGTTACTCCTGGCTATTCGCTCAGAAGTCGCTCCTGGCAGGCACGGGGGACCATATGGGGAACCTGGGGATCGAACCGCGGTCCATCCTAGGTTAGCGCAGGCACCTTACCTCCAGCGCCACCGCCCGGCCCCCCAGCCTTGGACAATTTTGAGAGGATTTCTAAGTAGGTGAGTGCCCCATATATTTGAAATATAAAATGTCTATGAGAAATATTTTGAAAGAATCCATGCTGAAGTAAGTTGCAATTATTTTATTTCTTTTCTTCATTTGAAGGCTATTGTGTGACCAACCAGTTTTTCCTAGCACTGTTTGCTGAAGAGTCTTTACTTGTTTCACTATCTTTTTTCTTTTTTACCCAAGATTAAGTGCCCACATACCCAGAGGTATGTCGAGACTCTCCTGTCTATTAAACTAGCCTGAGTTCTGTCCTGTTCCAGTAAGAAAATGGGATTTGCCACTCCATGGATGGATCTGCTGAGTAGTAGCAGGGACAAACTCAGAATGATATCTCTCATATGTATGCTATAAATACTAATTGCAGGGGAAAAACAAATGCCCAAGGGCAATTGAAGCTGAGAATGGCCTTCAATAGGAAGCTTGTTAGGGATGGTAAAGGGGAACTATACTGAAGGGAGACAATTACTTGGTAGAGGATGTGAGGCAGGAGTACAAATTTTGTAAACCATAGTCTCCAACATGAAATCAAATTAAGACACCCCCCCAAAAAAAAGGGGTACTAGAGATAGTGTCCTGAAGGAAATGAGAACCAAGAGAGATGCAGAACAGTGGTTTTGCAAACTTAGGTTACTTTGCTCTATGACGGGTGTGTGTGTATGTGTGTGTGTGTGTTTGTATGTGTGTGTATGTGTTTGTATGTGTGTTCATGTGTGTGTGTGTGTGATGAGGTGGCTATCAGTGAACCGGAAGTGAAATCAGCAACTGCCAATGAAGTGAATATCAAATGAAGTAGGTCAATGAAGGATCTTCATGTAGTTGACAAAACTGCTGGGAGTTATGGGAGATGCTGGGTTCAGGGGTTAGAGGAATGTCACCTCATTTCTCACCACACATCAACATCGTTCTCTCCTCTGCCAACCCAGCACTGCTCTAACCAAGTCCTTGCTGTTTCCCACCGTGGTACTTGATCATCTGCCTTCTTGCCCACCACCAACCAGATGCCATATCCGTTCTGCTTTGCCCATCCATCTTTTTCTGCAGCAGCCCCTGGTCTAGTCATAGAAGTGATGCTTGCCAGGCTCTATATTCTTTCTCTCTCTTTCTCTGTATTTCTGGTGTCTAGGCATGAAAACTGACATTGAATAGATGTTCTAGTCGTTCAAGCTCTCTGTTCAAATGCAGGGTAAAAAAAGAACCAATTACAGAGTAGCGGGTATACATAATCATTGAAACTTCGGTTCTACTTGGCAGGACTTGTTGTTTCTGGGTGTTCCTGGACCCTCCAAGTGACAGACCTTTTACTTAATGGAATTTGTTCAGATTCAGAGTAGCTTGTGGTCCAGTGATAAGGAAAACTTTATCACGTTTCCACATTGAAGTGCTATGTAAATGAGTCGACCATCGAACATGTGGAGTATGTTATATTTAGCATATGTGATAGATGAAAGCATGTAATACTTTAAATGTTGTTTGATTTTAGAGTCTGTTCAGATTCACAACAGCTTTAGAAATGCAGTGAGAAGGAATGTTCTATAGAAAATAATGAAAAGTTGCCCTAACCAGAACTGTATGTATTACATCATGTATTGAGAAGACTATCTGTAGCACGTTTTCCATTACACCATAGCTAAGCCCAGTGATAGATACATTTTTTGGTATGTGATTAGACACTGCTTCTTTCTTTTGAAAATTTTCAAGTAACAGGGAGGTGAAAAGACTGAAGAAAGAATTTGAGAATCTTGGTGAAGGGTGTTGTGTACATTGTATGACTAAAAATTATGAGCAACTTCTTATCTGTGAAAAAAACAAAGAAAGAAAGTGGGAACTATATTATAAACAACGGTGTAATCACCATGTTTAAATAAAATAATTTTTTAAATGTGGCAATATGACATATATAAAGTACCTAAAAGAGCATAACTAATATGTGAAAAATAAGAATTTATGAATCATATAATGGAGTTTTTAAATCTCTAATATTTGCTAATTACTTGCTTCTGTGTTAGAGAAACTCTGAGCCTCAGTTTCCCATGCTGTAGAGTGAGGATCACTCTCCTTACTTCAGAGACTTATTTAGGAGAATATAACGGACAGAGTTATTTAAAGTCCTTGGTATAGTGACTGGTCTCTAGGAGATACATGTATTTCCTAATACGTATTTTTCTCTTATTCAAGAAATTAGTTTTTTAATGCATGGCTGAACAGACCATGTACAATTGCTGTATTTTAATACAAGTATTGTAGCACACTTGGGGATTTATTAAAAGCTAATGTTTAGAATTTAATTTTAATTGAGAATTTTTCTCAATATTTTATTTAGTACTTCAGTAGTTGTGATAAAAGCATTCAACAGGCTAACTTAATTTTTAACTTTTTATTTTTTTTGGTTTTTGGTTTTTGGTTTTTGGGTCACACCGGCAGCGCTCAGGGGTTACTCCTGGCTCTATGCTCAGAAATCACTCCTGGCAGGCTCGGGGGACCATATGGGTGCCGGGATTCGAACCGATGACCTTCTGCATGAAAGGCAAACGGCTTACCTCCATGCTATCTCTCCGGCCCCTTAATTTTTAACTTTAGACTTAGTTTTCATCTTGTTTTGTTTGGACAAATGATATTGAAAGTTACCATTATATGCTCGTGTGCAGACATGTAAACTTTGCTAATAAAATGCCTTCACTGTATATGAAAAACAAAACTAAATATTGTCACTTTCATTATAATCTTAGAACTAGATTGTACAATGTAAAGAACTAAATTGTACTGTGATAATGAGCATATATAAAATTTTGATTTATTTTTTCGCTTGTTTGCTTTTGAGTCACAGATGGTAGTGGTTGAGGACCACTCCTGGCAGTGCTTGTGTATTGAATTGGGATCAGTTGTCTTTAAGGCAATGCCCCTAAGTCCCCGAATTATGATTTTTCATATCTTTAGAATTGTTCTGCTCTGATACTTCATAGACAATGAAAAACGTTACAACTTTGAAATATGGAGTTGCTTCAGTTATATTTGGAAAGATGATCTTGAATTACCGTAACTCAAAGTAATGTTTTTATGTATGCTTTCCTTTATAGTGGACAAAATTTAAATGAGTTATTCTCTGTGTTTTTTTTTTTTTTTTTGAAAGATTTCTTTGAAGTCTTTTCTGGGAATATATTAATCTCTTTTACTAACATGCACTTAGACCAGGACCTACAAGTTTTATAAATTTATCATAGTTCTGCCTTTTTTTTTTTGTTTGTTTGTTTTGTTTTTGGGTCGCACCCGACAGCGCTCAGGGTTACTCCTGGCTTCTACGCTCAGAAATTGCTCCGGGCAAACTCAGGCCACAATATGGGATGCTGGAATTTGAACCACCGACCTTCTGCATGGGAGGCAAACACCTTACCTCCATGCTATCTCTCTGGCCCCATAGTTCTGCATTTAAGAATATTGATCCCTCTCTTAATTAAACTGCTTTCATTTGCTTACTTAATTTTTTTACCCAGGGCTTTTCACTATAGCTATTGATTTACTTACAATTCTTCCCTCCCTTTATTTGCACTAAGGTACAGGTCCTCTCTTCACCACTGCCCTTATGTGAGGGTAATGGCGTAGACCACAAAGGCACAGGTCCCCTCTCTGCCACAGCCCTTAAGCACGGATGAATAATTGTGAAATATCTTTTTTTTGTTTTGTTTTGTTTTTGGGTCACACCTGGCAGTGCTCAGGGGTTACTCCTGGCTCCATGCTCAGAAATTGCTTCTGGCAGGCACGGGGGACCATATGGGGCACCGGGATTCGAACCGATGACCTTTTGCATGAAAGGCCTTACCTCCGTGCTATCTCCCGGGCCACATGAGATGACATCTTATTGTTGTTTTGCTTTGCCTTTCTGTAATAATCAGTGACTATGACTCTGAATATGAATACTTTTTCATATTCCAATTGTGTGTTCTCTGTGGATTTTTGCTGAATTTTGTGACATATATTTAGATTCTAGCCCTTCTTTGGATAAATTGTATATGAATGTTCCCCCTACTCACCCCATTTTTTCTTTTTATTTTACCAGGTATCTTTTGCCATGTAAGAACATTTTCATCTGATATAGTCCAATTTATATTTATTTTTTTATATCATTGAAATTACTTCTGAGGTCAGTATCCTAAAAAGCTCATCCTATTTTTTTTCCTCAACATATTTTTTATTTATGGTCTCATCTCAAAGTCTTTAATTTACTTTTAATTAACTTGTGTATATTGTAAGATATGAATCCAATCTTTATTTTTTTTTCATCTGACTGTCAAGTTTTCCCAATCACCAGTTGTTGAAAAAAAAACTGGCTTTTATACTTGCCCCACATAATACACTGAGATTCTTTGTGACAGATTAATTGTGCATAAATTTGAGTGTTTATTCTTTGGTTTTGAGTATATTGACATGAAATTTTTAAAGAGAAGGCCTGCCCAGTGCTTATAAATTCTCATCAAACCTTCTAGTAAAGCAGGACATTGTTCTAGATATCTAGAGATCTGAGTATATTTTTTCTAGGAAGTAGATAAAATGTCATTTTGAAATTCTTATTAATAATGTGTTGAGTGAAATAATGGCCATATTGACATGCAGTGTAGAAAATAAGGCATAGTGACACCACAAGATGTGTCAATAAGATGTTTTTTACCTCATCCATTATAATGATTTTATTTCTAATGTGTTACTTTATTCTATGATGGTATGCTTACTTTCTTCCTAAAGGTAACTAAATTTTAACAGTGAGCTACAAGTTACTAAGAAAGAGAGCACTTTAGTTCTTATTGGATAACAGCCTAGTTTTTCTATTACACATCTGTCTCTTGGAACATTTTTAGAATATTCAGGTGAAAATTCACTCAGTACTTGAATAACCCAGATTGTGTTCATGTTGGCTTAAAATAATAAGTCATATTGATTAGTTTATAAATAAAAACAACAAATGCTTTTTTGAAGGATGTTTCTCAACTTGCATAAATTAAGATTAGTAAAATACATCAATAACTCAAGATCTTATTAAACATCCTTTATTACTATATATCTAGGAGAAGACAAAAGGATTTCTTTAATCTCTAAAGTGAAGGGTAGATGGGGAAGATTGAGTCAAGTATAACATCTCTATAAAAGGGTTTTAGTGAAATTAATAAAGAGTTGACTGAAGAGGATTTTTTTTGGCTAACCTCTTAAATATTTTAGTTCCTCCCTTTTTATTTGATTACTGTAGGGGGCAATCCCTGGCTGTGTACCCAGATTCACCCACGATTACTTGGACCATTTCAGGTGGTGTTCTTGGGACCATGTTGTGCCAGAGTTTGAAACTTGGGTAAAATATGAGCTGCTCTACCATCTAAGCTATATCTTTTTCCCCTCTCTTCTTAAAATTGGAGTGTAGTTGTATTAATATATACTGAAATATACTATAATAAGTGTTTATAATTTAGTATTATAGTTGTGCAATATAATGTATTGGCATTTTTGTGCCTGTGAAAAGGTCAGTGTTGTATTTCCCATCTATTCTTAACAATTTTTTGAATTGATCTTACTGCCATATACCCCACATTATAACTAGTTTTTTTACTTATTGATTCTCTCCACCTATTTTTGTTTATTTCCCAACTCTGCTTCTGAAAACTACTTTTCTATTCTCTATATCTATAAATTTAATCTTTGTTTTGTTTCTTAGACTCCTTGTCTTGGTTTAATTTATGTCATTTGGCATAATGGCCCCAAGATATCCATGTTGTCACAAGTTGTATGATTTTGTTAGTTTCTGTGGCTGTATGTATATCATGTGCACATTTATACATATATATGTATATATATACACACACACACCACACCATAGTTTAGCTATTCCTTGATGCATAGGCACTTGTTTATTTACCTTAACTATCGTAAATCTTGCCATAGTGAACATAGATAATGTATGTATGTTTTTCATTTATTTTTTTTTCTTCAGGTACCCAGAAGTGGAATTGCTGGATCATGTGGTAGTTCAATTCTTTTTTTTTTTTTGGTTTTTGGGTCACACCCGGCAGTGCTCAGGGGTTACTCCTGGCTTCATGCTCAGAAATTGCTCCTGGCAGGCATGGGGGACCATATGGGGCACTGGGATTCGAACCGATGACCTTTTGCATGAAAGGCAAACGCCTTACCTCCATGCTATCTCCCGGGCCCCGGTAGTTCAATTCTATTTATTTTTATTATTTCATATTTGAGTCACATCAACAGTGTTCAGGGATTACTCTTTTATCCTGCGTCCATGCCAACACTGGCTTTGTTCCAGAGACTGTGTGTCAGTTTCTATGGAATGATTTATCTCATTTCTTCTTCTTTTTTTTCTTTTTCTTTTATTTATTTATTTTTTGATGGGGGGGGGGGCACACCTGATGATGATTCCTGATGATTCCAGGAATCAGGGATGATTCCTGACTATGTGCTCAGAAATTGCTCCTGGCTTGGGGGACCATATGAGACACCAGGGGATCGAACTGCAGTTTGTCCTAGGCTGTCACAGACAAGGCGGGACGCCTTACTGCTTGCACCACTGCTCTGGCCCCTGTTTTTGTTCATTCATGGTCCTTATTTTTTGGAGGGAGGGTTGGATGTTTTTTTCTTTTCTTGTAAAGTTCTACCTGCAAAATCACCCCACATACCATATCTCCAACACCAGGTGAATGAGTCTGAATCAGGGTTGAGCAAGAAATAATCCAAACCAGGCTGAGTGCAAAACATGTATAGTCTGGCAGTCTTCTATCTTGTATCTCCGTTCAGCTGCCTGCTAGAACTGCCGTTTTATTGAGTACAGAGACCACCTAGGTGGGGCAGTAAGGATTGTGTAAGGATAGAAAGATAACTCGAACTATCCTGAGCCAGTCTCACCCAGGTTTATAAGTAAAACAATCTCTGTTTTTGATAAATCCAAGTTATAAAAAAATACAAAGGAACCAGGGATGATTTTTGTTTTAGTTAAAATAAGGTGTAAACTAACACTATTAGTGCTTTATATATACTGGATATTAAACCTTTATCAGATGATTGTTGGGCAAGTAATTTCTCCCAGTCTGTGGGGTTTCTTTGTATTGTCCTTGTTTCCTCTGAGATGCAGAAGCTTCTTCATTCAATGTAGCCCTATTTGTTTATCGTTGCTTCCACTTGGCATTATGTCATGAGGAATTCTAACTAAGTTTTCTTCTATTTAACTAACTTCTGGAAGCAGGTGTTATATTTAGGTCTCTAATCATTTTGATTTGACTTTTGCGTATGGTATTATAAAGAAGTTTTAGTTCAGTTTTTGCACTGGCTGATCAATTTTGCTAGTACCACTTGTTGAAAGGCTTCTGTTCTCTTCATCTTTTTTTATTCTTTGTTGAAGAGGGACTCATCATATATTTGAAGATCTGTGTCTGGATTTTCAATTCTATCCCACTGATCTGTGATTGTCCTATGCCAATACCATGCTGTTTTAATGACTACTGATTTGTAGTACACTTTGAAGATGGGGAAAGTGATTCTTCTTATTTGTTCCCCTAAGATTGAATTGATTTTCTGGAATATTTGTTTTGTATTGTTTTATATGAATTCATATGCCCATTGGTTATATGAACCCTTGAGAAAAATGTTTCTGCAATCCATTAAAAATGAAGACTTTTTTTTAATGATACAAGACTTATTGTTTATAGTATTCAGGGATGATGATTTTTTGGAATTTGAATGAACTTTCCTTTTTATGAATGGGAAACAAAATGCAACAGAAGTGACATTATTTTTATTGGTGTCTTTGTGAACTGGAACAGGAAGAGCAAATTATTATCAGTTTCTTGAGATGAAATCAAGACAAGTTGTTAGTATGGAAGTATGAGGTCTATAAGGAAGTAACTGGTGTTTAAAAATTCTGTGATATAATCTTGATTACATGCTGATTTATTGGTGAGTATTATAAAATAGCACCTGTTTATATATTTTAAAAGGCATTAACCTTAATAAAAATTCATGTTCATCTTTGTATACTTGAAAAGTTATGATATTGCTAGATTTTGAGGAATAAAGCTATTATTTTTAAAAAAATTATAACATAAAATTATTGGCAACTTTAATGTTAAATTTAACAGCTCATTTATTTACCATAAATTTTATAAATTTACAATAGGCCATGGATGATATTTTAATGTTAATTAATTTTTAATACCTAGAAAAACTCAAGTTTAATTTCTTTGTTTTTGGGTCACCCAGGCGGCGCTCAGGGGTTACTCCTGGCTCTGTACTTAGAAGTTGCTCTCCTGGCAGGTTCAGGGGACCATATGGGATGCTGGGATTTGAACCAGGGTCTATATGTTGACTGTGTGCAAGGCAAATACCTTACTGCTGTGATTTCACTCTAGCCCCAAGTTTAACTTTCATTTTAATATTCTGCAACATATTTCTTTTGAAAATAGGTAAGCAATTTCTTTGAAATAATAAGATACAACCAGAGCATTATTTACTCTACTTTTATTCTACACTGGAATAATAAAATAAAACATAAACAAGGACATAGCTTCTTAGCTTGAAATTTTTTAAAGATATCTTTGGAAATCTCTGAAAATAGATTAAATTTTATGCATGCAACTTATCTTCTGCATTTGAAATCAATCTTTTGTGTATGTATGCCTCTGAGTTATTTGTATATTCAGAGTTTGCTCGAATAGATGGTAACTGATAGAAATAGTAATACTATAGCTGTACTAAAAAGAAAGGAATAATTTTCTCTTTAAAATCTTGAGTGAGGGGCCCGGGAGATAGCATGGAGGTAAGGCGTTTGCCTTTCATGCAAAAGGTCATCAGTTTGAATCCCGGTGCCCCATATGGTCCCCAGTGCCTGCCAGGAGCAATTTCTGAGCATGGAGCCAGGAGTAACCCCTGAGCACTGCCAGGTGTGACCCAAAAACCAAAAAAAAAAAAAAATCTTGAGTGAAAGTGTGAAGAGATAATATAACAGGTAGGGCACTTGTTTTGCATTCAACCAACCTGGGTTGGATCACTGCATACCACAAGCGTTAAGTCCAGAAGCCTAGGCAGACTTGAGTCAGCATCTACTGATGTGGCCAATCTGAAATGTAGCTAGCTGCCTTGTATGTGTGAGGCCCTGAGTTTAAATCCCAGCACAATGTAGTCCCCTGAACACTTCAGGAGGAAACCTCCCACCTTTGAGTTCAGAGTAGCCCTCCCCAACTCCAACACAGTCCTATGTGATAGACTTTCCTCAATCTTGAATTAACAAAAACTAATGATCTTTTATTTTTGAAAATATAATGAAATTGGAGCTAATCCTTTATACTGCCTTTTGGAAATATAAGTAAAATTGGTCCATGATTCATTTGTTTGTTTGTTTTCTTTGTTTTTTTTTGGGGGGGGGCACACCCATTGACGCTCAGGGGTTACTCCTGGTTACGCACTCAGAAATTTCTCCTGGCTTGGGGGACCATATGGGATTCTGGGGATCAAACTCAGGTCTGTCCTGGGTCACCCATGTGCAAGGCAAATGCCCTAACATTGTGCTATCACTCTGCCCCCCCTTTTTTTTGTGGTTCAGAATTCTAAAGACAGTTTCTTCTCCATAAATTCAATTATAAGAATTTACCTCTGCATTGCTTTCCTCATTAATTTTCTAAAGTATCGGTAAATTTCTTCTAAATTCAGTTTTTAAAGTTAGTTAAATCTGTTTCTTGAGTCACAGCAACAAATGATTTTTTATAAGATACTGCTTTTGTTCAATTTAAGAAAAATATTTTAATGGAAGGATTTCTCTCCTACCCTTGGAACATGCAGCAGTTGCTACTGATATCTTGGCACTTAAAAACAAAACAAAACAAAACAAAACTACATTACATTCTGTATCAACATTAATTACTAGAAAAGGAATTTTATGCATATTTTTATATATTTTAGTACTGACATTATAAAGATTTATTGTTTGTTTGTTTATTTATTGAGAGCACCAACTGCAGAGACCAGAAATGACCATTATTGCTGAAGGGATGGAAATAAATGAAAAATTAAGGGTATGTTTACTATTAAATAGCTGAATTTCTGCAGATTATGGCGTAAAATATACTAATTATATTCAAAGTTGGGGAGAAAGACTTGAGTTTGGTTTATTTTAAGTTCAGGAAAATCAGCACAAATAATTATTGGTCTTTGATTTAAAAGTGTGAAGTCATTTTTATCTAGAAAAATGCTAAGACAACATTAGTGTGAGATCCTTTTAGCTTATTCACACCTGGTCTCATTCCTTTAACAGGCACTGTGAACATTTTATTGCATTGGGAACCATGTTAAATATTGAGTTATTGAAGCAAAAGAATATGTAGTTCTGTAATCTCAAGGAACATTGATGGAGACACCAACTAAATATATGGGTTTTCAAAAAGAGACATGAAATTATGGTTTTAAGAGTGCAAATGAGTGCCACTGGCTCAAACTGGTAGAGAAGGATAAGGGAGGGGCCTGGGAGATAGCATGGAGGTAAGGCGTTTGCCTTTCATGCAAAAGGTCATCAGTTCGAATCCCGGTGCCCTATATGGTCCCCCGTGCCTGCCAGGAGCAATTTCTGAGCATGGAGCCAGGAGTAACCCCTGAGCACTGCCGGGTGTGACCCAAAAAAAAAAAAAAAGAGAAGGATAAGGGAGACTCCCATGAATACTGATATTTCTACAACTAACCAGAATTAGCTTAATAAGGATAAAAGAGAGGGAGGGAGTATTCATGGAAAAGGAGAGAGGGTTGGAGTGCAAAAAACCAATGATAGGGAACGGAGAGATAGCATGGAAGTAAGGCATCTGTGTTGCATGCAGAAGGTCGGTGGTTTGAATTCCAGCATCCCATATGGTCCCCCAAGCCTGCCAGGAGTGATTTCTGAGCATAGAGCCAGGAGTAACCCCTGAGCGCTGCTGGGTGTGACCCAACCCCCCCCCCCCAAAAAAAAAAGGAACAAGAAGCCAATGACAAATTAGAAGGGAGGATAAATTGGGAAGAAAGAATTTGCTTTGTATTCCAAACTAGGTGAGGGCCATCTGTTTCATGAGCAGTTGTTGAAGTCGGCATTTAAAATAGAAATACTAGAAATATATATATTTGTTGAAATTCTATTGTAGAATTTGTATCCCTTAGTAATGAGGTCCCCCTTAAAAGATCCACACTATGTCCCTTTTCTGTTGAAGCCACCTCTGCTTCACCCATCACCCACAATTGCTGCTTCCTCAGTGGCCCAACTTCACCACTCATCTATTACAGCTCTCTGTAGAGAGAGAAATCTGGCTAAAACTTAAAGGATGCTGGTATTTGGGCTGATATCACTGTTTTTTTTTTTTTTGAGTGAGTTTGGGCACCCCTCTCGAAGGCCTGACAGCCAAAAACATGCCCCTCAAAAGCTGCAGTATTAGCAATAGTGTTTGAAATTCCTGGACCGTGCAGCCACATTTGTGGCTGTGTGACAACTCTATTTTTTAAAAAAATTATCCTCAGAGAAACATTCCAATTTAGATGTCAATATGCATCTGAAGCCACCTAATGTTCAGAAACAAAAGAAGTAACAATGATCATTTAGTTAGTGACAAGAGCTAACTAAACTTTCTGACAATGACATTATGACCTCATTGCCAGATACAACAATTTTCACAAATTCCTTGTACTTTTTTAGATTTTTTTTCTTATTTAATAATTTCACTCCCACTTAGCTGAAAACAAATATACTGTGATCAACTATATGATACATGATCTTTAAATAGAGTAATTTTTATGTTTATATAGAAAGAAAGGCTGTAGTATAAAAATGGAGATGGTAATGTAATTAGTAGGAATTAAAAGTCAAGATCAGATTTAGGGATGGAAGATAAGACCCAAATTCCTTTCTCTTGGTCAACCTTGCAGCAGATTCTCCCCAGTTATGAGCAAACTGCTCAGTAGGAGGTAGCAAACCTCTATTGCCGATTTTGTTTTCTTTAGTTTTGATTTTGGGCCACACATCCAGCCATGCTCCGGGGTGATACCAGTCTCTGCACTCAGCAATTACTCCTTGTGGTGACGGGGATCCATATGAGATGCAAGGATCAAAATTGGGTGGACTGTGTGCAAGACAAGCTTCTTCTCCATTGTGCTATCTGCCTCCACATGATGCCTGTTGACTGGTGATATGATACAAGTTGGCAGAGGCATGGGCCTCATACCTCCACAGGTTTGATTAGAACTTGTTCATTTAGCCCAAGCCTTTGGTGAGCAATAGTTTCCCCAAAACAGTGATTTTTTTTGGCTGGTAGGTACTGTCAGTGCTCACCCTGTGGTCCAGAACGATGCACTTGCTGCATGCTTCCTCTCTAGGATGTTATCATAGCTATTTATGAATCTAAAACCTCTTCTAGCTGCAATCCTGTGTTTTCTGTATTTTTCAATCCTGTATTTTCAAGCAGTTATTGCTTAGTTGTCTTCTGCTCTTGTACAGTGTTTCAGCCGCAGCATTAATATGCTTTTTAAATATTTGACTTGACCTCCCCTGGGGATCTGCCTTTCTTTAATTCTGCAAAGAACAGCTGTTTGTATTTTTTGAAAATTCAGTTTCTCATGTTGTCTTTTTACTGGTCCAGAATCTGTGATTGAGGTTTTGACACCTGCAAAGTGACTCTATATCACTGCTTGGTTGTTGACAGCCTCATCTTGAGGTTTGTCTTGTTCTTTGTCTGATCAGAAGGCCTCCTTGATAAAATATGGGTAATAATGCACTGCTGTGATGGAAGGCTGTTCTTACTGATGAGGGAAATGGCACATGCTTTTGTTTGGCATGGGATGTCCATCTTCTTCAGTCTTTGCAATCATTCAGTGTCAAGTAGTTGTCTCTTAAATGCAGTTATTGATTTGATTCTACTTTTCAGGAATGTTGTTAATGTAGAAGGCTTGAAAAAGGAGGGTGTACTTTTTATGACTGAAACATGTTTGTATGTTAAATAAAGATATCAATAAGGAAAAAAATAGAAAAAGAACTTATTTAAAAGTTGACCATTTAAGCATTGTAGCTCAGAGGTTGACTTGCATGTTGAAACTGTGTGAATTTCTTTGCCTTTAGTGTTATTTTCAGGAGTGAGAAAAGGAATTAATTATGCATGTGTATGAAGTAAGATCATAGCTTCTGATGAATGAATGAAAAACATTTTAGCCAAGAACTATCTGTTCTACATAAAAACAACAGCAAAATACTTCAATTTCATTTTAATAGAAACCTATTATGAAAATTTAATTCATAGGCCAAGTAGTAATCTTATGTTAAAAAATTATGGTAAAGTTAAAATATAAACTTTGGTCTAGAGACTATCATAATATTTTGATTTTGGAAAAACTTTAATGCTAATTTAAATTTTATGTATTATCTACAAACAGCTCATACATGCATTTATGTTCACATGCCATAAACCAAGGAAGACACAATCAATTTACAAATAACACAGAGGCAATAAATTTGTTGGCAGCAGTCTTGATCTGTTTTAAGTTCATAGCTTCATCAATATGTAAATGCTAAATTGCTGATGCTGCTATGGTCCAGAGATATGATGAAACATGCATATATTTGCGTTTGCATGATGTCAGGCTTGGAAGCATTTTGATGAGTGGAATCCTTTGGGGGAATAGGAAAATATGTACTGTTGAAAATCATAAAGTCAGTATTTATGTTCAATTATACCTCTTTCAACTCAACAGTTTAGGTTTTTCTTGGTAGAATTTGATCAATTGTGACTCGGGTCCAGTTGGCTTTACTTTAATTGCAGTGATTACTTGAGCAATTATTACAGAAAACAGGGCTTCCAGTATGGCTTCCAACATGGCATCTCTGCTTTTCCTAGGGAAGTTACAAGTACATTACTTGCTAGTCTTTAGAGCTGATATCTCTAATTTATATCTTTTACTCATCTCATAGTGTTTGCTATGAACATGAGTAGGATTGGGTTCTTGCTTCTATGAATATGCATCTTTCTCTGCTAGACAGCCCTAAATTTCAGCACAAGTCATTTTACTTTACTTGTATTCCCAAATCAAGATCTGAATGAATTATAATTACAAACAAGATATATTAAAAAAACAAGATATATTAATATATTTGAAAGAGAAATACTTAAAATTGTCTATTTCATATCTGAACAGTAATAAAAAGTTGAGAGAATAGGCTAAATTCTTTTTGTTGATGGTAAGAGAAATCAAATAAGGTGGACTATTCATTAATTGATGACTGAGTTTATTCTCCATATGTCAGAAAAAAAGTAGACTCTAACTTGAGTTTCATGGCCAGAGTTGGCATCAAACTGGTAACAAGGGAGTAAAAGAATAGTAAAAGGGGCCCGGGCGATAGCATGGAGGTAAGACGTTTGCCTTTCATGCAAAAGGTCATCAGTTCGAATCCCGGTGCCCCATATGGTCCCCCGTGCCTGCCAGGAGCAATTTCTGAGCATGGAGCCAGGAGTAACCCCTGAGCGCTGCCGGGTGTGACCCAAAAACCAAAAACCAAAAAAAAAAAAAGAATTGTAAAGAATAGTGGGGCCTGGGAGATAGCATGGAGGTAAGGTGTTTGCCTTTCATGCAAAAGGTCATCGGTTCGAATCCCGGTGCCCCATATGGTCCCCCGTGCCTGCCAGGAGCAATTTCTGAGCAATTTCTGAGCAATTTCTACATATATATATATATGTAGAAATACAAATAATGTTATCAAAACTTCCACAAATACACTCATATGTGATGCAGAATATTTCAACATAAAAAGAAATAGTTTACACAGTATAGTACTGTGTTTCTTTTATTATAATTATTTATTTTGTTTGCTTTTGGAACATACCTAATGGTTCTCAGGATTTACTCCTGGCTCTGATTTCAGGAATCATTCTTGGTGGGCTCAGGAGATCATATTTGTTTTTGAACCTGAGTCAGCTGAATTCAAGGCAAGCATCCTACCTACTGTATTATTAGTTCTATCCCTGCATATCTCTTTCAATTGATGCTTTCATCCCGGTAGGTAATTACTATGAGCGAGGAAACAAGGCTTGTGAACTAAAATCACTGGTCAATTCTTTCATATTTGGGATTAATGAGACTTCGGTAGAATTGAATTTGACCTCCCATTGGCAAATTCTAGGAAAACACACATTTACTCAAATGAGTCTTAAATAATCTCATATCTAGTTAATGCATGGTGTGCTGAAATGAATTTAAAATGAATTTTTCTTTTAAACAACTGTCTGATCAGTCATGGATCCCTTTGACCCTCTATTGACATTAAAGCACTTCTTTCTGGAAAACTGTCATCCATGCATGTCTAGGAAGAAAAGGTTTTTCTTCTCTTGCTTCTGTGTTCTTTGCCTGGTCTTTTGGTTAAGAAAGAAAAATTGGAGGAGAAAACAAATTACTGGTCTCTAAAACTGACTTGCTTTGCCTGTGGGGAGGCCTTCTATCCCTGACTGCCTGGTTGCTGAGCACCACCAGGAGCAACTGCTGAATCTGAGTTGAGAGTAACCTCTGAACACTGCTGGGAATGGCCCCAAACAAACCAGTTTATAATACCTCCCCACTAAAGATTAAGCAAGTTTAATTTCATACACATGGAAGTTCTATACCTTTGACCCAGAAAATTCATCACAACATTCAGTCAGCTTTTAGACCATTTTAGACAAAGAAGTTAAAAAAACAGCAACAAAGAACTGTTTGGTTTTGCATATTCATAAAGTAGTTCCCACAGCCCTACATTCTCTATCTATGGTGAAAAATAAGACTTGTCCCTGTTACAAGCACTTTTCACATGGTGACATTTCAAGGATAAGGACCAGAAGGACAGTTAGACTATTACTTTTTGCCTCAACTATTTCATATGCAACTTTGAATTCTAAGTAATTGATGTTCCAAGGTGACATATTTGGGGGTCACCTACTCTAAATTCAGTCACTTAAAATATACAGCATCCATCATATTGGTCTAGGCCTGTTAAATTTCTTAGGTAGCCATATCCTTTCTGAATCAATTTATAATTAAACAATTAACGATAACTGTAATTTTAAAGTTGTGATGAGTATCACTGATTTCTTTGGAGAAATTTTGTAGCAAATGTAATTTTTCCTGGTGATAAATTTCCTGTTATATTTTTTACCTTTAGATTGAAAAGAACTGACAGATATTTTTAGCTTTAGTGAAAAAATATGTACTTTTTCTTCTCTATTTAAGGTTATGGTCCTTCTGATTTCTCTCTCTGTTTCCTATAAGAGAGCCATGGAAGATTGAGAAGAGATTCATAATGCATTTATGAAGGAACAAGTTAGAAAATAAGTTATCAGGAGTTGTAGAAATTTGAGTTGTTCACCTCAATAAACTAAGGAGTGGCTAAACTGGGAGTCTTGGAAGCAGTTTGGAATTTATTAATTAGACTCTACTGCTCAACTTTCTTTAAAACCTTAGGTTCTTGAGAGATTCAGTGTAGGTCTCTACAGTCTAAAAGGATGTTAGTCTTTGGATGATTTAGTCTTGGTCTTCGGTTAATAGCTATATGAAGTCAGGTCTTAGCTGGGTACTTGTTTACACTGGTGAGAATATTCAGTGATCGATTTATTTTTTGTTTGTTTTTGGTTTTGGTTTTTGGGTCACATTCGGCAGCGCTCAGGGGTTCCTCCTGGCTCTACACTCAGAAATTGCTCCCAGCAAGCACAGGGGACCATATTGGATGTGGGGATTTGAACCATTGACCTTCTGCATGCAAGGCAAATGCCTTACCTCCGTGCTATCTCTCTGGCTCCTCACTGATTGACTTTTGATAAATAAAGTAGGGAAGCACATTGTGAAAGTCTTAGTTAAGTATGCAAACTATTTGCAAGCTTGATTGTGGACTGTGTAGATGGTGGGGCTTGTGGAGGAAATGTTGGCAAATGCAGATCTGGATAAACTTTAATATCTCTTTTAACTTTGATCCTTTTACCCAGATCTCCTTGATATTTATGGCATATTGAGGTATGTCTCTTTTCTCATGGATTCTGTTGAAAGGAAAGAAAAAATGAAAACAGATGGAAAACTTGAAAAGTAATTCTTGGTTGGTTGACAGTAAATGCAGAGACTATTTTAGAAAGGAAATGGAATGTTGTCTGCAGCAGATGGAAGTTTGTAAATTTTCTCTTCTCTAGCTAGCACTGGCTAGCATCAGAGCAAGTGCTCCAGAATAAGCAGAATAGAATGAAAAATGTTAGAGGATTGTCATGCATAGGATAAAAAGGCTTTTTTTTTTTGGTATAGGATCAGGCTTCAAAGACAAGCCACTTCTCATTCTTTTCACCTCTTTCTCTTCTTTCATCCATTGCCCTCAAACAATGCCCTTCATCTCTGTTGTTCATCTTTCCTCAGCATCCCCTTTGTGCTTTCTTCTCTCCCTTCTCTATTGCTCCCTTCCCTTTTAACCTCTCTCCCCTCCCCTTTATCAAGTTCAACTGAGGCTGAACTTGGGCTCAAGAAGGGTCTCCTCATTGGGTTGATGCTACCCAGAACTGCCTTTTCTTTGATCTCTCTTTCAGTTTGAAGTGGGGAAGTTCATCTCCAAATCATGTTGGTCCTTCAATGTTGCTAATGCCCTGCTGTCCAACTTTAGTTGGACTGGTCTACAGGGTCACAGATATAGAACAATACAAAAAATAGGCAGATTCAAGGGAAAATAGCATAGGGCCAAGGGGCTTCAGCTTCCTGGTTTGCACTGAGTCAGAGCTGTACTTTCCCTGCCAACTTTTATTGACCAGAACAAAGGTAATTCTCCTGTGGGGGGATAGTTAATAAACCAAATGTTACTTATGCTCATTAAGCCTAGATAGGTCTCTAAACAAAATTAGGCTGGGTCTTTACAAATCAGAAAGGTGGATGGAGAAAAAAGGGAAAGCAGGAGTGATCTAAGAATTAGCTATGGGTGTCTTCACTTCAGGATGTTTGATAACATCAGTGATATTTGAACTCAGGTTTTGGAAAAAAAAATAAAAAAACCTTGGCATTGAAGTGAGTTTGACTCACTTGTCCAGAGACCTCACACTAGCCTCCACATTCGGAAGCTGCAGTTTGTCTAGAACAGTGGTCCTCAAACTATGGCCCGTGGGCCACATACTGTATTTGTTCCCATTTTGTTTCTTCACTTCAAAATAAGATATATGCAGTGTGCATAGGAATTTGTTCATAGATTTTGTTTTTACTATAGTCCGGCCTCCAACAATCTGAGGGACAGTAAACTGGCCCCCTATTTAAAAGTTTGAGGATCCCTGGTCTAGAATGACCAGTGTCTTAAATTGGGTCTAGAGTTGGTCAGGGATAGAAGTAACAGTGTAGCAGGAGGTTTGTGTGTGTGTGTAGGGAGGGTGTTTGTGGGCTTTTGGGTGATCCCAAGGAGTTCAACTGAAAGGTGCAGAGAACTTGTTTACTTTTTGTTTGTTTATTTATTTATTTATATATTTATTTATATTGATTCACCATGAGATACGCAGCTCAAAGTTCTTGCAGTTATGCAGTGTCCAACACCATCCCTTCCCGTGTTCACTTCCTGTACCAATGTCCTGTTTTCCTACTGTCCCTCTTTTACAACCAACTTCTATGGCAAACACTTTCCTTCTCTCTCTCTCTCTCTCTCTCTCTCTCTCTCTCTCTCTCTCTCTCTCTCTGTGTCTCTCTCCCTCCCCCCCTTTTCCCTTTTAGACACTGTGACTTGCAATATTGTTACTGACGGGCTATATCATTCATATCACTTTCTTCATCACCGAGGTCTTGTCTAGAGTAATCATTTCCAGCTCTCATTGTTTTAATGGTCCCTTCTTTGTCCGAATAGCACTTCCCTTCCTAAATTCTACCCCCCAACACACACACACACACACACACACACACACACACACACACACACACACACACACACACACACCACATACTTTTTGACACACTTTCTGTAATGGACTAGGCCTCCTAGCATTCTTTTCTATTATTGTTGGGTTTTATTTTCATACTTTTTTTTATTTTTAATTATTCTTTGTCCC
>PVKC010004357.1:0-35941 GCA_004027635.1 Crocidura indochinensis | reverse complement strand
TGATATAGTTGGGGTTTGTTAAATCCAGTGAAACACGGTGTGTGATTAGGAATGTGGAGAACAGTAGTTGAAAAGGGTAAATGGGGGTACTAAAGGATGGGGGTGATAGAGTTGAAAATAGAAATCAGCTTTAGAGGGTTATGCGAAACAGCAGGATAGAAGATGGACATTCTACACAAACAAAACATAAATTAAGGATAGGATATTATTATTAAAATAGGTGGTGCGCGCGGGGGCTATTGCCCCCGTGCGGTTTTGAATATGTAGACTAGTAAGATAATGCCAGAGACTGCCTTAGAAAAAATGAGCAGTTAACAACACCCCCAAATATGGACTCAACTGGAGGCTGGAGGGCAGGAGAGGTGCAGCTGGGGGCCTACCAAGGCTCCCAGCCTGCCCAAGCGAGGGAGAAAGCCTTCGACATTGGGGCCACCCCAGGCCCCATGCAGGGGAGATCTAGGCTCAGGATCCAACCACGACTCCGTGGAGAATCCAAAATCATTGATATTTTTATTGAAGATTAAATAGAGAAGACAGGACAGAATGATAGTTACTTGAATCATTATTTAACAGTTATTTGAATGAGCTAAATACTTAAATTTTTTAATTATAAAATAAGAACTTAGTCTAAGAAATTCAATGCAGGACTAATGTTCTATCAAAGGCATTCATTTTAACATTACACTTTTACAACAATGACACATAATCATTTATCCAAATTGTTCATGACTGAATATATCATTTGAAAACTCTCCATCCTGAGTGGGTTATTTTTTGGCTTCTCTTGATTTGATTTAACTGTGTGGGTGATTGAAATTTTGCGAAAAGTAGGCCTAACGTTTTTTTTTTTTCTTTTGAATCTTTAAGGGAAATGCACCCAAGACAGGCTCTGGACTTGGGTGCAGTGGTTAGCAAAGACCAGCCAAGCCGACTACTTTTGTATTCTTGAGACTTCATTGAAAGACAGTTGGATCATAAATGTCACTGAGAATGAATATGCGGAAAGGCTTGTTAAGTTTTTTAATAGGGCAGGCGACTGAGTAGACAAAATACAATTCCAGTTCTGTAAAATGGAGAAACACAGGATTGTACTCATAATTGATACTATCTAAAATACGTGTTTTATAAGTCATGAAATTATCATTGTAGAATATACGTTCTAGTGAGAAATAAAATTACAGAGACATTTTTAAGTAGAATGAAGAGTAAATAGATAGTTTAGGGGCTGGAGAGATAGCATGGAGGTAAGGTGTTTGTCTTTCATGCAGAAGGACTGTGGTTTGAATCCCTGCATTCCATATGTCCCTCTGAGCCTTCCAGGAGCAATTTCAGAGCTTAGATCCAGGAGCAACCCCTGAGCGCTGCCTGATGTGACCCAAAATAGATAGTTTAAGAAGGAAACATATTCGCATAGTGCTGTGTAAAATAATAGAAGGAATTATACTCTAACAAGGAGCACTGGAAATTGAAATGGAGATCACCTATTCCTCCTTGATGAAAATCACTAATATTAAAAAGAAATACTATTGTTAATTTGCAAACATGTAAAGTAACTTGATAATATTTAGTTAATACAGATTTTTTAATATTTTTTAATTCAAAGCATCATGGCTTACAAAATCATAAAGTTTGTTCTAATACCACACCTCCCTCTAGAATGTTCATTTGCTTCCAACTTTGCCTCAGAGTCCAGTTGATTCTCACCCTTTCTTTAACTTGACTGTCTAAACTTTTATTACATCATGCATTAGATCATGCACTCATCTGCACTAATAACTCTTTTTTTAATGAAACTATTTCTCTATTTGAAGATAATGCAAGTTGTTGATGTTTTAAAATGTTTATTTTTTTATTTGATGATAATATGTGCGATTTACTGTTAGAACATTTGGAGTTAGTAGAATAATACATTGCTTTTCTGTTCAAGACATCATCTGAATTGGTATAAAGTCATTTCCTAGAGGTTTTCTTGCCCCCTAAATGACTGAAAAGGGCATGGTTCTCTGAGACACCAGGGCAGGGATGATGAATTAGCCCAATTTACTAACACCCCATCAAAAGAAGGACAGTGAGACACTTAGAAACTAAAGGCTTATGTAAGAAATAGGACATTCAGAATTATAAAACGTAAGATAAAGCAGTATATATAACATTGCAATTTTATGACTGTTGGATAAGGCCTGTGTTATGAATTGGTTTTCTGGTAAGTATACACTTCTCATCTGATGAGCTACCTTTTCACAGCTTAATTAATACTGATAGGCGATGATTTATGTTGAAAAAAAATTTCTGGATCATATGGGAACTCAATTTCCAGTTTTTGGAGGAATCTCCATATTGTTTTCCATTAAGGCTGGACTAGACTCCATTCCCACCATCAGTGAATGAGAGTTCCTTTCTCCCCATATCTCTGCCAGCACTGATTGTTCTTAGTCTTTGTGATGTGTACCAGTCTCTGTGGCATGAGATTGTACCTCATTGTTGTTTGATTTGCATCTCCCTGATGATTAGTGATGTGGAGCATATTTCCATGTCCCTTTTGTATTTCTTCTTTGAGAAATTGCTTGTTCATTTCTTCTCTCCATTTTTGATGGAGTTAGATGAATTTTCTTGTTAAGTTCTGTCAGTACTTGTATAATTTTGATATTAGCCCCTTGTCTGACTGGTATTGGGTGAATAGCTTTTCCCATTCAGTGGTGACTCTTGTATCCAAGGCATTATTTCCGTTGAGGTGCAGAAGCTTCTCAGCTTAATATAATACCATCTGTTTATCTCTATCTCCACTTGTAAGGAGAGTGCTGTTTCTGCCTTGAAGATGCCTTTAGTCTCAATATCATGAAGTGTTTTACCTGATATCCAGGTTGTTTTTGTTGTTGTTGTTGTTGTTTGGTTTTTGGGTCACACTTAGTGGCGCTCAGGGGTTACTCCTGGCTCTCTGCTCAAAAATCGCTCCTGGCAAGCATGAGGGACCATATGGGATGCCAGGATTCGAACCCCCATTGGTCCTGTATTGACCGCTGCAAGGCAAACGCCCTACCACTGCGCTATCTCTCAGGCCCCTGATATCCAAGTCTTTAATCCATTTGGATTTGATCTTTGTGCATGGTGTTAGATAGAGGTCTGAGTTCAATTTTGTTTTTAATTTTTATTTTGACCAAAGTGGATTACAAATCTTTCACAGTAATTTTTTAGGAACATAGGGACATTGAATAAGGGGCATTCCCACCACCAATGTTCTCCTCCTTCCACCCCTGTTCCCAGCATGCATCCCATATCCCTCTCCTTTATCACCTGGGTTGCAAGTATAAGTGGTCCCTTAGCAAGCAGTTGACTAGTTGCTCCAGCACCACTTGTTGAAGAGACTTTCCTTGGCCCATTTTGCATTTTTTGTCCCTTGATCAAAGATTGATTGTATATGTTGGAACACAAAAATGAAATACAAAAATCCCTTTCTCAAACTTATATTCATCACAGCACTAAGTACAATAGCCAGACTCTGGAAACAACCAAGATGCCCTTCAACAGAAGAATAGCTAAAGAAACGAGCTTATATAGAAGCTCTGAATATATTACCAGGTGATAAATAACATTTTCTGTAAAATTATTTTTTAGGATAATTATCTTTGTTTTATTCATGTTGCAACAAGTGACACTACCTCTCTCATTTCTAAGACTGACTGTAGTCTATATCTTTAATATTCAAATACTATATATTATTTTATATAGTATATATATTCATTTGTTGATGGGCACTTTTGTTATTTACCAAAAAATCATCTATGACAAGATTTGCCTTTAAAAATCCCTGAATTTGGATTTAAAGTGACATTTCTTGAATCTTCCTAAAGTTCTTTGAACCTTTCTAAATTTTCAGTGAGTATATCAGCTTAGCATGTAAATTCTTGAGAATGGTAGTCAACAAAGGATCAGTTATAGTAGCAATATCAGTTATGTTATTATAATATGAAGCCTAAATTACTAAAAAGTAAAGCCATTTAATTTGATGTGATTTCTAGAATTATTAGCAAAGTATTTGTCATTTATAAAGGACATGGAAGGGGTTCTAGAGCAACTCACTAGGTCAGTGGTGACATTGAACTCTTCTCATTAAATTATTGCATTAACAGAAGAAGGCGTTAGTATATTCTCCTTAGCTCCACAGATTATAAAGAAGTCTTTGAAGGTCTTTTGTAAGGAACAATGGTAAGAGTAAAAAAAAAAAAAAAGAAATGTGATTCATGATAGGGGAAATAACTTATATAAATTGAAAGGACAGAGGTTCATAGGAAATAATTACCTGATCAAAATCACTAGAAGATTTAAGAGAAAAGTAAATATAGTTGTCTAAAATGTAGCACTAAATAAAATAAAACCAAAGCAAAGGGTCGAGACAATGAATTTGAGGTGATTCAGCCTAGAGAATTTTCATGAAGTGTTTGATTAATAATAATCATTTATCATCGGCTAATATGATCAGTTAAGTGTTTTCCCTTAAATCATAGTGACTTACAAAGTAGGACAGAGGATAGATATGAAAGAAAGACATAAATGATATTGTCAAGGTGACATTATCATGAGAAATTAACTAAAATTTCCAGTAAGAATTTATTCAATTGTTCATAGAGGGTGTAGATACATCCTGAGCACTTGACTTCAAATTCTTGTTTCCTTGTTCTATTTCCACATCTAAAATTGGGAGAAAAATAATTTCTTAATCACTGAATTTTTTTCAGAAATGTCAAATTAAAACTCTTAACTCTTATTAGTAGGTTTTGTTATGATTTATGACACTACACTTCTACACATTATTAGAGCAAATGGCCCTAATAAAGAAATTTGATTTTGCTTCTCTGGTCTGGTTTTATTACAAATATATTTATCTTTTACTGCATTCATAATAACTATTATTACTATGATAATTTTCGTATTGTCTTGTTCCAACAAGTAGAAATCTTAAGTAATGAGAAACAGAAATCAAGGAAAATATCATAGTCTGTCATTTTCATGTGCAAGTTTCTTCTTTAGTCAGTATATCTTCAGCTGGAAGAAAAATGTTGTCAAATGGATTCACTACATCAAGAAAGGATATTATTTTTAATTTTTTTGTAATTAAAACATCTATTAGTTGCTGACAGCACTTTCCAATCCCATATCACTGGATCTTGAATTATTCTAGAAAAGCAGTCAGAAGTAACAGACTTATTTTTTGCAAATTCATTCATCACAATAATATCAAAGCAAGGGCAACTGTTTTAATGCTAAGGTGCTGTTCAACAACCTTCTCTGCTTGGTTATCTCTAATGCTGGTTTTGCAGGTAGGTTGGTTACAGAAATGCTTGTAAGCCCTTCTGAATTTGCTTTTTTGTCCTTCACCAGGAGAGACAAAATCCAGGCTTCTCGAAATCTTTCATTCAGAAAGTTTCTGATTAGATCCTTTAAGTATTAACTAACCAATTGCAGTGACTCAGAAAAAACCAACAATAAACAATATGCTAACTGTATATATCTGACACTATTGTTGGAAATTATTTCTACATAACAAAGATCTCACGTACCTGATTACTGAGCAAACGTTCTCCAATGCTTCTACAGGAATGTGTTTTGAAAGGCAAACTTTAGAAATCAGGATTATAAATCTCATCAATGATGGCACCAGATATTTTTCCTCCCTTGTATCTTATCATTAAATCATCCATGGTTCATAACTCATCAGATAAATGCCTCATTTCTCAAAGAACTCATTAACCATGTAATAAAAACAGTAGCCATTGCCCAATGGACCCTTGAACCTTTGATGATATTTATTTGCAAAACGACAAGGTTAATATTATATACAGTTCTGTCCCTCCCACATGCCATAGAAGTCAACTATTTCTCCATCTACTGCTATATGCTAGAAAATAGTGATGTGAAGAGTTTTGTGAGGTCCTGTTACCTTTGCCAGGTGTTTTCATTTATTAACATTTGAAAGAGGATTGAATGTATCTGCATGAAGTCAGAACTTTAAGGCAATTGAAGAACAATACTTAGCCAATAAACAAGAGAATCTGCTATTATAGACACACATACACACACAAGCACAAAAACACAGGCATTTGGAGGATGTTACAGGAGTGTCATTCAATGACTACTTCCCATTCTGTGCAAATTAAAATTAAGTTCATTTCCAAATTTCAAATGCTGAATTTCATAGGATGAAGAGTCTCTGTTTGATGAGGAAATAATTCAGAAGCTCTTCAATGCAGAGATTCCACAGCTCTTAGTAAAGAATTAAACTCAGTGGGGGAGGAAATGGAAGGCAGGTAAATGTGATATTGTCATTGAATTCACTGAGCAGAGATTGTGCTGTAAGGAAACACCTTGGCACAGGGATGAATGAATGAATCTCATTTCAATATATTTGACATGTGGCGTGTGTGAAACATTTTTGTAGAAAGGAGTAATGGGCAGTGTAATACATTTACTTGAAACCCAATGGAAAAATTGAGGTGTGAAATTATGCTTAAGTGTCTTCTCAAGACCTGTGTGCAGCATCATAAGAGTGAAAATGGATAAGACCAGCTAGAGAGGGTGGATGAAGGAGTCTTACACAAAAGAGCACACTTGCTATTTGAAGAATAAATTCAAGCTAAGAGGTCTACCGAAAAGTTGAAAATGCAAAGATCTGAGAAACCACAGAGAATTGAGCAGAAAATTATCATCAGTAGAATATTCTGAGAAAATACCACATTAGATCTATAAAAGGTGGAAGTATTGTGTTAGCTGATCCAAATACAACATTAGACCCATAAAAGATGAGCAAAACTTTGTTAGGTAGCTTCCAGGTCAGAACCTGCCCATATACACATTAGCTGGATAATTGAAAAAAAATAACATTCTTTTGAAAGTAGTTTTTGAGATGGGGATAAGAAATATATGGCACTGCTCATTGATTACTCCTATTTCAGTGCTCAGGGAGGATGTAATGCTAAGGACCAAACCCAGGCCTCATAATGCAAAGTAAGTACTCTTCAATTTGAGCTATCTTCATGGTTCCCTCAAAGTACTTCTAATGAACCAATATTTATTTTATGTTATTTGTGATTATTTTTGATTTGTAGTTCTTCTGAATTATACAATATTGCCATTGTGGTGCCTCCTGAAGTATCCAAATTTCTTTCTTGATTTTCACACAAAAAGAACACATTATGTCAGGAACTCTTCAAAAGCATAAAGTCCTTAATAGGCAACTGTGTTAGGCCTCAAATTCTTTTAGTAGAATTTCAGCTACTCTCTAAGTCTTCAACAATATATTTTACAAATATGAACAATATCCTGTTTCTTTGGGGGTGGATTTTGGGGCCACACTCATTGATGCTCAGGTGTTACTTCTGACTATGAACTTAGAAATCAATCTCTGTTGTCTCAGGGGACCATACGGGATGCCAGGGATTGAACCCAGGTCTATCTTGAGTCAGTCACATGCAAGGCAAATGCCTTACTGCTGCATCATCACTCCGACTCCAACATCTTCCTTTTAAAAGCAAATTTACTCTTTCATTTTTCTCTCCTTCATTCTTACCATAAGCTCCTCTCATTTGTTTTTTCTTGCCTTCTTCAGGCTAGTTACCATGAATTGGAATCATTGCTCTCTAATAAACAATTGTTTCTATCAACCCCTTCGTGATTCTAGTCATACTTATTAAGATCAATCTATATTCATTCATTTGCATTCCCTATCTATGTTGTAAGTTTGTATACACAGTACATACACACACACACACACACACACACACACACACACACACACACACATAATCCCTGTCACCTAAACTTGTCTTGGATCTATAGTATATCACTTAAGACAACTTTCTTGGTTAGCCACTAGGTGACTGTTCCCAAGTGCATATGGCTTCTTCAATGTTTTATGTGTCTATGTTCTTCTCTTGAGATCTCAGTGCTGTGAAATTAGTTCTCAATATTGGGAATCAGCAATGTTAACTCTGTTTCTGTCACACACCAACATCTCTGTAACAGTGCCAGTTTGTATCTGTGTCTTTCCTTGCAACCTTGGCACTGATCATTTATTTTTACCAGTTATTTTCTTTAAGAATCTTGCTTCTGTTTCTATTTCCATTTCCTTTGGTAGTTGAACACCTCATATTCCACCACACCTTTAGTTTTCCTAGTAACTCTAACCACCTTATTTGGACAAATATAATTTCTTTTTTTTCTTCTTCTTTTTTTTTTTTTGTTTTTTTGGGCCCCATCCAGTGACGCTCAGGGGTTACTCCTGGCTATGCGCTCAGAAGTCGCTCCTGGCAGGCAATGGGGACCATATGGGAACCGGGGAATCGAACCGTGGTTCGTCCTAGGCTAGCGTAGGCAAGGCAGCAGGCACCTTACCTCCAGCTCCACCGCCCGGCTCCCAAATATAATTTCTATAGTGCATTAGAATGGTCAATCATTAAAGTATTTGCTTCTTACTGTAAACTATTACATAATGTATACTGTATGTAACTAAATATAAATTTATACTCTGTGCATTACATTTCTACAAGGTATGTTAAAGGTCTACAAATACATTTTATAATTCCCACTTATATTCTTTCTTACACTCTATTTATTAAAGCAGCTACTTCTTGAAGAAGTCTGTTATTATTTCAACATTCTCACTTCCAAACCATCCATCCTCTCTTTGAGGCCACTGTGAATTACTGACATTGCTAAGTCCAAGATGGCAGAGTTCACACAAGTTAACTTGGCAATTCCATTTTTTTTGGGGGGGGGGGTCATACCCGGCAGCGCTCAGGGGTTACTCCTGGCTCCATGCTCAGAAATTGCTCCTGGCAGGCACGGGGGACCATATGGGGCACCGGGATTCAAACCGATAACCTTTTGCATAAAAGGCAAACGCCTTACTTCCATGCTATCTCCCGGCCCCGGCAGTTCCATTTTGACCTGCACTGAACAGATAATACTTTAAAAATTGTGAAATCAATCAAAACCAATGATTTCCAACTTAGGTCATTCTATGTAGCATAATTCAGAGCATTTTATAGAGAAAAGTTAGTTAAAATCTAAAATTCTGAGGGCTGTAATGGTAGCACAGCAGTTATGGAGTTTGCCTTGCATGCAGTCAACCCAGGTTCAATCTCTAGCATCCCAGATGGTCTCCTTAGCCTGCCAGGAGTAATTTCTGAGCACAGATCCAGGAGTACCCCGTGAACACCACCAGGTGTGGCTAAACAAAACAAAACAAAAAAAAACATTAAAACCTTAAATGGCCCCCACTTGGTTAGTTACAGCTCTTATCTAAAAGTTATGAAACATGACTCATAATATCAGTTAAAAGAAGACTTACTTGGAGAAGGTGGTAAAGGCAATAATGCTATTAAAAGTTTTCTAATCTTGTTGCTGTGAAAAAGATGGAGATCCTATGATTATGATATTGACATATCATATAAAGACATGGGCTTAATAACTGATCCTACTCAAAGATAAGCATATGGTCCATGCCTTGACTCCACTAACACACATGAAAGACTGAATTAAAGAGAAAATATTGTACCTGAAGATACACTGGAAACAGAATTTCTAAGAATTAGGAAGAAAAGAACACTTGCTATTTTCCTCCACATCATTGATAAAGAAAAATTCCCTAAACAGGTCTCCAGGGGCAGGTTTCTTTTACCTAGATTGGTAGAGATGGCTTTAGAAATAGGGAAACGTGAAAATAGTTCCTTCAACATATAACAGATTTTGGAAGTCACAAATAAAGTGGTGAATCAGATCTCATGTGTGGCTGGAAAGATGATCATAAAGAGAGAAACCAGACAGACAGCGAAGTCAGACAGTGGAGTGAATGGGAGCAGAAACAGATGAACAGAGTGGAGACCAAGCTTCTAACTGCCATATTTCTGCTCAATGGTGCACAGTGTTGCTTAAATTCTAAGACAGATGTTACTCTATTAAAGGAACTGAAAGACACTTACATTCCTTTTGCCCCCATTGGGAAAAAAAAACTGATCCCCAAAGGGCATCTGGAAACTGTCTGAAAAACTCTAAAGAAGCAGGCAAGTAGATAAGAAATCAAGTACAGAAAACTGCCATTCTGTGGTCAAGAATAAAATCTCTCACAAAATTAATTTGAACTATCACTGCTGAAAATTATTGTAACTAATTATGAATGTATAAATAATATGAATATGTAATATAACAACTCTGATATTCTGAGTGTGTGTATGCATGCGTGTGTCTTGAAATGTTTGGTAGAAGAACTTGTGAAAAAATGTGGAAGATTAAAAAAGATCTAGCAGGAATAGAATTTGAAAATTGAACGGAGATTGCACCCAGACACAACTTCTATAGTGTAATCTTGTCGAAATATTTTTCAAAAGTATTTTAATCTTGTTGAAATATTTTCCCAACATATTCTTTTCATTATTGTTAGGACCACACATGTACTGATATTAGGATCTAGTGATTAACTGGAGTGATTTAACCCTGATGCTGATTATTAGACTCAAGCATCATCCATTCCAGGTGCTTTTATTTATTTATTTATTTTTTACTAGTTAAGACATAGGGTAGTCCCTTTAACAGAGATTTTGGAGTATTTCTGCTTTAAGAGTCATGTCAATGAATTTGGGAGTGCTCAGATATTAATCGTGACTCTGCAATCAGGAATGACTCCTGAAACTGCTCAGAGGAGTATATGTAATCCTGGGTTTCCATAAAATAATAATAGCTAGAATAAGAGTCACCAACGTCTTAGATGAAGAACTCTTACGCTTACAGCTTTCAATTTCTAGTGGCATAGTTCACATTTATTTAACATTTTACTAGTTTTCTATAATATTAACTTTAGAAAAACTTTTGAGTGGTGATTAATGATAGATATTATTGCTGAGAACCATTATAATCTGATCTTCTCATTGAAAATTGGCTAATTGTATTAGCAGCCTACTTTGCTCACTTGGTTTGATAGCTCTTTCTCAGGGATGATAAAGTGCTATATATTACAGAGATATTTTGCTAAGTTTTGAAAAGAAAAAGATGGTGGTATATTTAAATTCACCGATAAGCATCTAAATAAAATTTTATGCTAAAATTAAAACCATATAACAATTATATAATTGATTATATTATTGATTATAACAATTGTAATAATATAATTGATTATAATAATATGTAGTAATATCATAAAACAGGGAATTGTGTATTTTTCTTGGCTTTCATTTCCTTGTTTTATTCTTTCTTCCCATGTTTAGGTCACACCTGGATGTTCTCAGGGTTTAGTATGGATGCTATGCTCAGGGACCACTTCATGAGGTACTGGGAGGATCATTTGTAGCAGCAGAGTTGGAACTGGGTGGGGTTGGTCATATGCAAGGTAAGTGTTTTATCTCTGTTCAATCTCTCTTACTCTGAGGTATATTTTTCCTAAGATTTTAAGGAGTCCTTTTGATTTAATTATATATACTGGAGTTCTCATTTAATATATTAGTATTGAAGTTATTAGTAATGAGAGATATTAGAGAGAACATTTCAGATGAAGTTTAAGAAGTAAAGCATATTTGAGAAAATTCTGAATTCCTTGGTTGGAACTTTTACATAGGCAAGAGTGAAGTTGGGAACTGAAAGATGCAAAATAATAAATTGAAGTGGTCCTACAATAAAAGTAGGGATGGTTCAATAGTACAGCTGATAGGTATTTATCTGATATAAGACTGATCCAGGTTCTATCCATAGCATCTCCAATGGTCTCCTGAATTTGTCCAGGATTGGTTCTTGAGTGAAAAGCCAGGTGTAAGCCCTCAATACTGCAGTGTGTGACCCTAAATAATTAACAGCAAGAAATGAATGGGCATCATTCATATAACATGATTGCTAGCAATTTCCAAAGCAATGAGGAACATTTAAAAAAATGGAAAGGGGTCTATGAGATTTTTTTTATTTTGAATTAGTGACAGAGACCCAATGTTGTTGTGGAGATAAATAGAAAGAGGAGAGAAATGACATTTAGTGTCACTGAATAGCCTTTGATATAGAAATTATTGCCTTAGCATAGTATCAAACATTCAAATATTGACAGACTTCTCTGAATTTTCAGGCATCTTGCTCTTATAGAGTTTTACTATCTGGAAAGACAACAAGAACCAAGATAGAGAGCTTTACCTTTTTCATATGACTCATACAAATCTTTAATAGTTTCTTTGGTATTAAGCTTTTAATATTTAATGGTTTGTCCAGTATAGTTTCTCATTTGAATGTTTTCTGACATTTTCTCATACTTATTATATTGAATTTCCTACTCAAATTTGGTTTTGAATATTATGATTTTAATACTCAGAAAACATATTTAAGAAACCTGGGTTCTCCAAGATATGTAATAATCAGTGTCTTTAACTCAGAATAATATGTAAAGAGATGCTCACCCACTTAATTTGTCTATTTGTCTGAGTATTTTAAATTGCATATTAAACTTTTTAAAATAATGCTATGTATATCTAGATGTTTGTGTCATTTATTATAAATGTGACCAAAATGTAAATTACATGTATATAATATTTTATGTTTAGATGTTTGGAAGATGCTACTATTATTTCAGGTCACTAGATGCTTTGAAATATTCTAGTGAATTGAATATCATAGGAGTGCTTCTGTGCATCATGTGTTTTGCCTACTCTTTATATTAGAACATACCTTTGAAATTGTTAGTTTTAATGTGTTGCCTTATCTCTATAGAACCAAAACTTTTGAAGATTCATTTATTTCTATAAATTTAAATTATCATTTGCAACATTTATCAACATAAATTCACTTTGAATGACTTTTTATCTTTAAGATCATTGAATATATATTTCTAGCATAAGAGCTTTTGGAATTCCACACATTCTCAATGATCTTAATCTGAGAAAGTAAAGTAAAACACATACAAACATAGAGATGGAGTATCAAAAATCTCCTAGTTAAAAACTTCAGTAAACTTATCTCAACGAGTGTTAAAGAGGTTATATACCTATGTATCTGCCCTTGATGATCAGTAATAATTAGGAAAACAATATCTCTATTTACAGATAAACTGCCTATTTTCATAATATAACCATTAAGAGTTGCACTTCTGATTCATGCCAAATGGTGATATCTTTCAATAACTTGAAACTCTGTGGTATCATTACATCTTTCATCCATCAACTCTATACATCTAGTTTATTACTTCCTCTGTGCCTTTAAGAAATAATTAAGGAAACTTTTCAAAAGATAGAAAGGTACACCAGTTTAATCCATTAGTAGATGTGTTTCTATCAATTAACACAATTTATAATCAAATCCCTGCTGTAAAGCAATAAGTGCTCAGGACATTCATATGGGTAATCTTTTCCTTAAGAGAAACCCCAAGATGGGATAGTTCCTAGCAAAACAACTTAGCTTTGCTTAAATATTATCATCAAGGGTGTATCTAAGAAAGAATAGAATAGATAATAGGCAAAAAATATGGGTCTAGAAAATAATAGAATATATCAGTTTAGGGTCTTTTAGATGCAAGAGGCCGGAATGCAAACAGAATAGGGCATTGTCTTGACTTCCTACTGTAAGGGTGCCACTGATTGTGATATGAACATATTCAGCTTCTGTTTTTAATAGGACCATTTAAGTTGGATGTTCTCGCTGGCCTTGATATCATTGTCAATTTAAACAATGGCTCACATGTTGGGAACCAGGGTGGAGGAGCGATCTTTTATTGAATAAATGGTCTCCTTTTGAGCTCACTCAGCACTGCTCCTGTGACCCCAAAGTTTGCAGGCTCCTTAATTGTTTTTTTTTTTCATGTGGCTTTGTGTCATGCTCTTCCCCAATTCCTTCTCTCCCCAATTCCTCCATGAAGGTGCCAAATCTCACTGGCTTCATTGTATTAAAGTACTACACATTATTTCTTGGATTTTGCTCATGAGTTCAAGACATTTTCTGTGATACCTGGAATATTTTTCTTTTAAAATTTTAACCAGGAAAATACATGGTGCAGAAAGATCTTAGAAAAAGACACATCATTTCTGTTTACATTTCCTTGGCTAGATTATACCTTATGGCAGAGCCTGAATACCACAGGGTACGAAGTCAAGGGCATTTGGGAGTAACTATGATCATTCACCAAAACTGTAGAGCACAAGCAGTGTGTGTCTCATGCAAATCACCACAGTGGATGCAACTAGGCACTAGTTACATCTGTTGCTTATGTGTTATGCATAAATTTTTTCCCAGTGGTTTCTGTTAGTTTTAATTATAGTGGCAAAAGACTTGAAGTAGAGTTGGTCTTATTGTTGTAATAAAATAGTGTTTATCTTTTATCTACGACAGAGATCCAATGCTTTTTTTATAGCAATCCTAATTAGGGGTGGGATTTGTTTGGATTGTTGACTAACTTTTAAAACTTTCAGTTGGCAAGACATACAGGAAAACAAAACAAAACAAAAAATCACCGATTGGTTATTGATGGCCAATAGCTCAAAGTAAATGACAGTGGGATTTTGAAACACTGCCTTAGTATCCTAAAATGAATAATAATGCTAAATGAATAAAATGAAGTAATAATACAATGAATAATAATGACTTCAGTAGTATATATACCTAAATTTGAGCCATATTTAAGTCATAAATGCTAGAAGAAAATTAAACACTTCTAAATTTTGTTACTGAGAATTATTTTAATGTAGAGTTTAGTCAACAGCCTCCCTCTCAGGGGTTACTCCTGGCTCTGCACTCAGAAATCGCTCCTAGAAGGTTCAAGGACCATATGGGATGCTGGGAATCAAACTGAGTCTGTCCAGGGAGCAACCTAATTATTTTAAAGGGTGAAGAAACCCAAACATATTTAAAATGCAAAAAGATAAAAGAAAATATATTTATGAAAAAGCAAAGACATTGAGGGGAAAAAGCAATTAGACTGCGCATACTGCTTCTATTTACATAGGAATCACCCATGTATTAGAACTTAAATAATAGATATCTGAAGTGAAATCTAAGTTTATCATTTCTCTTTTGCTCTTTTTAGAGAGTGACTGGAGTCATGGATGTTGCATTCCCATTCCTCACCCCAACACATAAGCCTCTCTTTGTACTTTATATTCTATAACTGTATGTTCTACCCTTGCCTGACTATCAAGAATCATTTATCTGTAGCATTTCAATTTTCTACAATGATATCAAGTTATCAAGGTCAATTTCACCCTGGAGCTAGAACCAAACCTTCCCTGAACCATTGTGGTTAGCAACTAATTTTCAGCTCTGATGATTGATGCACTCAGTTGTGTTCCTCGATCCTTCTTAAAAAATACAATATAGATTTCAACTGAGTGGATGGATAGAGTCACTTTGAGTGTCACCCACAGAATCCCACGTCCCCTATTATCTCGATTACTCTTGATTCTTGGGGTAATAATAATATTAGTACAGCATTTGCTTTGCATAAAGCCAACCATGATTCTATCTCAGAATGACTATGTATGATCTATCCCATAGATCATCTGGCATTCCTAGCCAGATAGGAGTATTCCTTGTGCCAGGAAGAAGCCCTGAGCTTTCTCCAGGTGTGACCAAAGACAAAAAGTAACGAAGAAAAAAAACAAGAAGTGATTTTTTTGAAATGAGCTATTTGAAAACAGGAGTGGCTACCACCTTTATTATATTCCACACCCCATTCCTTAACACTGTCCTGGCAAGAATGACTTGGAATGGTGTCATGGTATGCTCAGGACTACTTGGTTGGCAGGGATCTGGAAGTCTTAAACACACAGCTCAGCTTCCTCCATCCATTGTCTGTTGTAAAGTGTGTAATTAACTGTTGAAGGCTAAACTAAAGGAAATAAGAAAGGAGGGAGTTTATTCTCATCATTAGTCTTAAAATTTGCGATTGAAAAGTTGAGTTGGTCAAAAGTGTCAGAAGCCACCAACTTCCTGTCTTTCTGCTCTAAGTTTTATTAGATTATTTGGCATCTCATGTTCTTTGGCGGCAAGACTGTATGAGCAAAATGCTAAGGACAGTTCTGGTATTTTTCTATAGCCAACAGAAAGTGGGAGAGAAAAATCCTACAGATGCCTGTTTTTCCTTTGATCATCAAAAGAAAACTGTTCTTCAATGCTCTTCATAAGATTAACACTAAATTCATTGTCCATAAGGACTGAATTGAATTTTTATTTTCACTGGTGGAGAAACTGAGATATTAGGCTAGCTAGTTAGGCATATTGCCTCTTCTTTTGAAACATTTGTTTTTAATCAGCAGAGGTTGACTAAACAATCACCGTTGCCTTCTAAATTGGCCATTGCAGTAACTTTCTTTTTATAATGAAAAATTCTGCTGTTACAGGAATACATTCGTAGTCCTCCTTGCTCTTAATCATAAGCTACTTGTAGACAGTCACAAAGATTACAGTGACTCTCAATGTCACAGCATTGGTACACATGCCCACGTTTATCCACTCAAGATTTTTCACCTTCTAAGGGCCTTTCCTGGCTTTCTACTTGATTTCAAACAGATACTAAATTGAATGATTCCTCTAACCTTCTAATTCATCAATATACCCATCTTTATTTAAATATTATAAAATCAATCTGCTAAGAATCTCATCACTCACTGACTCAGACACCTGCCCTGCCAGGTCTAATTTATAAAATCTCTTCACCTTTTGTGGGGCTATTGACCCCTCCCCCCTACACACCTACTGTCTTTCTCATGACGATATTCTTGGTTAAAGTTTGTATCACTTTTCCTACCACAACAGAGAAATGACTGTTGTTTGCTTCTTATTCCTAGAGTCATCAGAATTTTTCTTTGAAGGAACAATTTGTTTCCTTACCTAAAGATTTGAAGTAATATCAACATATTCAATTTCTGTTCAATTGATGCTGCTAACTCACAGATTACATTGCACTCCAAAGCCTACCTTCTTCATCCATTCTTTATTGTCTGTTTTTTGCTATTTGTTTGTTTGTTTATTTGCTTGGTTGATTTTGAGGTCACAAGAAGAAAGGACTTATTTTTGCTTATTCACTCAGGGATCAATCCTGGAGGTGTTCAGAAAACTAAGGGAGTAGTGATCAATTCCAGCTCAAATATATATATGAATATAAGACAAGTGCTTTATAATAATATCTCTTCAAACACATGAAAACTTTTTTTTAAAAATTTTTGGTCAGTTAGATAATTATATCTCATGTCTAAGTTCATGTCCCTTTCAAAATTGAAAATCTAAACAGCAAACACCATCTCTGGTATGAATTCCTGCTGTAGTGGAGGCAAGACCTGTCCCTGAGTATGCCACAGCAGTTTCTGAGTAACCAACCTTTCTCCTCTGCTTCACCAATACTCAGTTTCTTTCAATCAACTAGCCACAAATTGCTTTTGATTTCGTTTCCTTGCTCCTCACCAATGAGCTCACTCTATTTTATTCTGATCATGTCGATACTCAAATTAATTGCATGAAATCAAAGTGCTCCAGTATTTATACTCTCTTTTCTCACTTTTCTCTTTCCTCCTCCTCTTTTTCCTTCACTGTCTCTTGCTCTGCTTTTGGATTCTCTTTCCTTCCTTGTTTTATGCAGAACCTTTTATTTTTCTTCCATGGAATTAGGACAATAGCACTTAGTTTGTCAAATGACAGAATGTCATGCTATTGCTCTGATGTGTCTAAAGTTCTTCCTCTACTTCACAATGGTGTACGTGAAATGTCATCTACATGCACAGATGGGAGATAGGACTTCACATGTCTCTCACCGAGTTTGTTCTAATAGAACAGTCATCATGTGTATTCAAGTCCATTATTTTTATGGTAATATAAGATCCTGAGCCATTCTCTTCACTGTCAAGAAATAATGATTTTTGGGGTCTGAGCAGTAACAAAGCAGTGAGGTGTCTGCCTTGTCAGTGCTAGCCTAGGAGAGACCACAGTTTGATCCCCTGGCATTCCTTATGATCCCTCAAGCTTGGAGCGATTTCTGAGCGCATAGCCAGGAGAAATCCCTGAGTGTCACTGGGTATGGCCCCCCCAAAAACAAACAAAAATAATGATTGTCAGAAGGCTGGAGAAATAGCACAGTGGGGAGAGTGTCTTGCATGAGGCTGATCCAGGTTCAATCTCTGGCATCTCACACGGTTCACTGAGCCTGCCAGTACTGGTTGCTGAGTGCAGAGTCAGGTGTAACCCCTGAGTACAACTGGGGATGGCTGAAAACAACAACAAAAAGAAATAACTGTCAGATTATGTCTCTAAATCTACCATTTCTCTACAAATTCCTGGCTCAATTCTGGTTCATATAGCTACTTATGTCTCTTCTTTCTAGCTCTGTTTAATAGTTTATTCTTTCTAGAAGTGGATGCTCCATCATGAACAATACTCATGCACAATTGTCCATAATACATTTTATTCTATCCACATTTTGGCAAATAACTCATTGGCATTTTCTCCTTTCTGAATGTATTCACTTTGTGCTTTTAAATATTATCCCATTGTGCTACTTATTGCTTGTAAAACTTTTTTTCTGTACCGTTAAGAGAATTATCACACTTTACAATATAGCATCTGCCATATTGGAACAAGAACTTTCCTCATTGATTTTTATAATTCCCCATTTTCCTTTTGCATTAAAACCACATGTGGCCAAGTCAGATTTTAATTTTTATCTTGATTTCAGAGTCAAAAGGCAAATGGGAAACTGCATAGCCAAACCACTGGCAAAATGAATGACAAATAAAATATAGCTGCACATCTCTGAGACTTAGCAGCTACTTATTACAGAACCCTCACCCAGGGAGAGTGATAAAACTTGATAATCTTTACAAATTTAGTTTGGCCTCATTTTGGTGTAAGCCATCTATCAATGCCGGCTAACCAAAATGCTAACTTATTTTCACAGAATGAAAAGTCGTGAACATAAAGCTGCTTCTAAACATGTTTACTCTCTCTTTAAAGATTCAATCAAGGATCTGCCATGGTTTGTGATTCCCACCCAAATTCTGCTAGTCTAGAACTTTCTGTAATAAAAATAAAAACTTCAATGCTATACAGCCCTCTATCCACCATGTCTGTATTGCTTCTTGGCTATTAGTCTCCAGTCTGGAGAAAATAGTTTCCATCTCCCAGTCTTTACTTCATAGCTTCCCATCTATCCCTCCCCTTTCTTCACTTGCCATCTGGCAGGACACTTGGAAAGTTCTTTAATGTGTTTGTGATATTAATTTTAGTGCCTCTATTGGGCCCATTTCAATTCTCAAGGTTTGTGAGAAGAACCTATTGACATTGAATGTTGTGGACTATAAAATAGAACTAGCAGACAATGCAATGCATATTTTTCCTGCTACTATTGCAAATAGTTCCATATTTTTCGTTCACAAATAAATATCAACTACATGAATATTTTGCCGATCAACTTGCAGATCCTCAGAAAACATTCCAAACATAACATTTCCCATATAAGTGTTATGATGACTCCCCACAAATGGAAATTTTATCTTATGAGTTACTTTTAGTTTCAAACTTCAGATCATCCAGAAATTTGTGTTTTTGTGCCTGGATTCTTCCACTAAAAATTCTTTGGAAGAGTATCTACTTATTTTCAAGTTTTATCCTTTCTGTTGTAGAAAAACTCATTGTAGTGGTCTGGCCTGATGCTGACAGTACTAATATTTAAGGAAAACATTATTCTATTCCTTAACTTGAAAAAGGACATGACAGTAGAATTTTTTTTTGTTTTTCGGGCCACACCCATTTGATGCTGAGGGGTTACTCCTGGCTAAGTGCTCAGAAATTGCCCCTGGCTTGGGGGGACCATATGGGATGCCAGGGGATCGAACCACGGTCCTTCCTTGGCTAGTGCTTGCAAGGCAGACACCTTACCTCTAGCGCTACCTCGCCAGCCCCAACAGTAGAATTTTAAGTTTACACAGTTTATTAATATGTTTAAGTACATTAAAAAGTATACTTTCTTTAGGTAAGATATAATGATTGGGCATTTTTACCCTATCTAAACACACAAAAGTTAGTCTATTACTGATTTTTAGATGAGGTCAGAAGACAAGAACTCCTGGGAAAAAGAAAGGTATTTTATTTTCCAGTGTTTGCCTTCACAAAACAAGTTAAGTTGGATGACTGAACAGCACAGTAGACATATAATAGTTGGCTCATTTTAAAGCAAACAACAAGAATATATGCACTTTGCCTTGATGATGAAAGCATCTTCCCAGTCCTCAGAGGTTTGCTTTGAGAAGTGGCCTCAAAAAGGATAGTCGTGAAGCTTTACTTAATTTCCATGACCCCAAAATGTGTATCTGTGAATAATATTCAGCAAGTACCATCTCCCACAGACACATAAATGCAGACATTTACATTAACAATGTAAGAAACTTTTTAATATGAGTCATTTTGTTAGTAAGAATTCATTTACATATTTTGATTTAATATATTTAACTTATTATAGATATAAATCATTCACAGAATATAAGCACACAAATCATATATTTTCCCAGTTTGTGATTTTTTTTCTCAGTTTATTTTGAGGGGAAGAGGTACAATCAGTAGAACTTAAGGACTACTGCAGGTTGTATTTATGGGACCAGTTGACACTTGGAGTTCAACTTGGGTCTTCTACTTGAGAAGTATATTCTGGGGCTCTTGTAGCCTTCTCCACAGACCCTTTGAAATAATTGGATACTTATAGAGATATCTCATTTTGGGGGCCAGAGTGGTGGCACAAGTGGTAGGGCATTTGCCTTGCATGTGAAACCTAGGACAGACCAAATTTCAATCCCCTGGCATCCCATATGGTCGACCAAGCCAGAAACAATTTTTGAGTGCATAGCCAGGAGTAACCTCTGAGAGTCAGGATGTGATCCAAAAATCGAAAAAAGCCCCCCCCAAAAAAACCTCATTTTCCCTTTTTTTTGGAATATATTGCTTTAGAATACTAGTTCAGAAAATGTTCCTACAGTTCTCTCGCATATTTCATAATTTAACTATTGTATGCATTTATCTTAGTTTAATTTATAGTGAGAGTCACACTTAGGATTGCTCAGGCAATCTGAACTGCCTCTGAACTGACTCAGAGATCAACCTGTGTCCATCTAGAGCTGGTCAGGGGACTATATGTTGTAGTGAGGATTGAACCAGGGTCAACCACCTGCAAAGAAATCCTTCTATCACTTTACTATCCAAATTCTATATGCAGTTCTCAACATTTTTATGCATAATGAGATGGGGCTTTGCCCATTATCATGTTACTTCATATTTCTTTTTCTTCTTTTATTAGTTTGTTTGAAGACCACATTTAGTTAATCTTAACACACACTCCTGGCTCTACTCCCAGAGCTCATTCCTTAAATCATTCAGAGGACCAGAAGATGTACAAACTATTGATTCCAGGTCAGCCACATGCAAGAAAATTACTCTACCTGTTGTAAAATCTTTCAAAAACATTTAAAGTTGTTATTAAACTGGAAAAACTTTACTGCTTGCTTGTTAGTGACTAGATTTGAAGATTTAGTGACCAGATTTGAAGAGAGTTGTTGGAAGTCGTGAAGGGGAAAATTAATTGCCCCTTTTTTATTGAAATTTTTTTCTTTTATTCCTTCGCTTAAGAGTTTGTTGAAATATTCAAAGTACACTATTTGTGCATTTTAATTTTTGGTCTCTTTTATTTTCTGTTAGAGAATGTCTCTCTTATAAAATGACAATTTGAAGGTTAGAAGTTAAAACTCACATTTTTTAGACAGGCATATTTGATGGTTTCTGATGAATAACGTCAAATTTTTATTTTTTAGATAAGCAGTTCTGCTAAAATTTTGCAAAATTAAAAGTGCAGTTTTATTTTACTGGCACATTTATGCTAGGTTTTTCCCCCCTAGGAAATGGAAAATTGTCTCAAATAGTTTGATAGCACCTTTCTTTGGTTTTTGGTAGATTACCTCCTCCTCTTGTATGTAGTGCTGTTACATAGCTTACCTGATATAATATCCTGAGGCTTATAAAGCTGGGCCATTTATTTTTTTTTCTCATGATTTTGGTGAACCCTACATTGTTGACATGCCATACTGAGAGAGTTCATGAAATAAATTCTGATCTACATTTCTACAATATAATGCAAGCATCCTATTGAAAATTAGAACTGTGCCAGTCATCATCATGATCTTTACAGACCAGTAGGTAGACCCATTATCTATCAGGGGTCTCAAACTCAATTTACCCTGGGGGTCGCAGAAGGCAAAGTCGGGGTGATTCTCGAGTGCAAAGTCAATAGTAAGCCTTGAACATTGGGAGGTATGACCCAAACAACTAAAACAAAACAAAACAGTAAAAAGATTCCCCTAGGGCAGTGCCACAAAATGCTGTATGGAGTGCCGCAAATGGCCCGCGGGCCGCGAGTTTGAGACCCCTGATAGAAGAGGAACACACAGTTTTGGCACATCAAGTGGGCTATATCTAGATGAACACACCTTTGTCAACATGCGAAGAAGGATTACTGGTCTTTAGTTAGAGTAACTAACCAGTAACCAGTAACTAACCAGTTACTAACCAGTAACTCTGACTTAGTTGTTTCTTTTTTTTTTTGTCAGACTGTGGGTCAAATGGTCATGTCCCTTAAGTGAAATTGATTATCTCTTTACATTACTTTTCAATATACTCCCCCAAATATTAAGATGATGTAGATTAACTTGAAGAAAGTGAAAAGAACCTAATATGTTCTTAAAATCCATTTTGGGGGGCATTTCAATTCTCTCTTTGCAAATTGAAATAAACCTACACAGCATATAATTTATACATGAAAGTTATATGGATGCTTCATAAGTTCCCTGTGTCATGTATCACCTATAAGTCAAGGATGCAATCACCAGCCAGAAAGGTATTGTGAAGATCCGATGAGCTCACTCATGGAAAAAAATATGATACACCCTTGATTCACTTAATAAGGAAATGTTGTTAATATGAGGATTGCATGAAGGAGGTGAAGGTGTGTTAGACACAAAAGGGGCCAATGAATGGTAGGCTCTGCTTTCCTTTTCTTCTAGAACACTTTGAATAGAAGGAAAACAAGCCTCTACACACACAGCCTGCAGGAGCACTTGGTTCAATAGTTACTTAAACAAATTAATGTCTAATCATGACTTGCCTGTAGTTGTTTTAAAAATGCAAACACTATTGAGATAATAATTAGCTATTTACTAAACAAGCTTACTTGTAGAGATTTTAAACTCTGTCATAAATAGCCCCACAACTTTCTCAAGTACAAAGAATTTCACATAGCCTTTTTTTCCCTCACATATTGCTGAAAAGCTGTAATTTAACTACAGAATAAGTCATGTAGTACAAAAGCTGCTATTATATTCTAAAGAGTTATACAGTCCATTATGCTGTTTACTAAAGGCACAGTTTGATCAAGGAAGTGAAGGAAATACATATATATATATATATATATATATATATATATATATATATATATATATATATATATAAAGAGAAACAAGTTTTAGTGAAGAATTGTAATACCACAAAACACTGAATATGAATTTGTCTATGAAACACCTTGTCTAAGCATTCTCATTTGAAAATGTACATTCGTTTGACTACATTTGCAAATTATGAATTCCCTTCCCTACGAATAATCTGGTGTGTGGTGCTGCTTTCCGGTGATCTCAGGTCTCTGCTCCCTATTGCTGAGCTGGAAGAAATCTTGCTTTGCAGCTAACTTTGCACAGAAACTCCTGGCTACACAGTGAACAGATTGAAGCATGCTAGGGCCAACATTTTTGACCCTGTGGTGTACAACTTGTATTTACTGAGTTCAGGCCATTGCTCTCCAATGTCCTGTGCTCAGAGACACCTTGCATTTAAAACTATACAAAGAGCATGGTGGGTCTGAGAGCTTCTCATTAAGCTTTCTGATAGAATCAGAGAACGAACCACATTGTCAGATTCACATAGAGGGGTGAAGGGGTGGCCAGGGGAGATAGCTCGTGGCTTATTCTTCTTTGTTTCACAAGTCTGTTATCTTTGCTGATGGTCACTACCACTAATGGCCCTTGTGGTCCCAGTAGAGAAAATGTATACTGAACTTTGCAGTGAGTGGCTCACCTTCTTTCAGTGCAAGTTAAGATTTCTCGCATGTGGTCTGAGAACTGAAGTACTTAAAGATTCAAGACAGAATGTCAGAATAGTCAGTCTTCTTACTAAGCAAACCTTTGATCCAAGGAGTAGCTCTCTGGGTCCGGGCTGTCTGTCTCCATTCCAGCTAGAGATTAGTTGGAGTGATCCTGCCTTGTACCAACATTACTTGCCATATTGGACATTGTTGTGGTTTGAGGTTTTTTTGACTAGACCTACTTCTTGACTCCCACTGATAACAAACTCCCACATATTTCCTTTTCTGTTAGAAAATAATATCCCAACTTATTAATTCTGATGCTTCATGAATAGAAAGACACTAAAACCAGAAAGAGATAGTCAACAGGCTTGCAGAATTGATAGCATAGAAGAGTATATAGGAATTAAACAGTACTGTTTACTGCCGGAAAGAGTGGGAGGTGAAACAGGGGTGGATGAAGAGAGGCAAAAGAAGAAATCAGTTTCTAATATATGCAATCAAGAATAATGTCTTCCAACAATCTGAGAAAACTAAAACTTTAACTCAATAAAACAAGGAGTAATATTGTGATAAGGGTATATTTGAGTTATTGAGTGGCCCCTAACAAGCCAGTAGAGATAGTTGGATTTAATCACACATATGTTAATCCTCCCGATTTGACTGCAGAATGTCCTTTCTAGATGTCTCTGGCTTATGTCAGGGGAGACTGGTGAGGTCACCCTTCCTGACTTATGGATGTTCAAGTATTATTGTGTTCTGACTTGACTTATCTATGTGTGTGTGTGTGTGTGTGTGTGTGTGTGTGTGCTCATACACTAAGTCAGGTACACACACCTCACCTACTCATGTTTTCTCACACAACAGTCACACAGTAGTCACACAAACTTACACACACATCCTCTCATCTACTCACACTGTTTTATTCAAGAAGAGTACTCATACATAACTCTCGCACAGACTCCCAGACACTATTTCACACAACACTCATACAACCGCACACAATTATATACTTTTGCTCACACTTACCCACACTCATATTGGCTTACACAAAATCGACGCAATACAGTCACACAGCTCATCAGCAAATAGTCAAACACATATACATGCTCTTAAATACAGACACTGTTTTACGTTACACACATATATACTAATATACACTCATAAACACTGTCTTCTACAACACTCACACAGCCATACATAGAGTACACCTTTACTCATACATATAAATATACACTCACTGACACTCTTTCCACACAGTCACACACACTCTTGCTCAGACACACTCTTATATATACATATTGTCACATATGTACAGACACAGTCACTTGTCTCACACCACACTCACATAGACACACAGTCAAACATACACACACTCAATCTCCACACACCCACGGATACTCTGTCACAAAGTCACACACACTCTTACTCAAGTGAACAGAGCGGTCTCTGTTGTCTCTTCTGAGCAAGAACTTTTCCAACTGATTGAGGTTTATTAAAACCCTATTGAACCATAATAACTTGAGTCCAACATAAATATTTGAGCAGAAACAAAGAGCATATAGAGGCGATCATTTAATTTATGCTCCAATCCTGTCAACAGTAGAATATATTTATTTTGAAAAACCAGAGTTAAGCCACCATTGTCCCAGAGACACTGATTTATGCGGTTGTCTGAGACCCGCATGAAGGGTGAGTGTAATAACCAGAGATTTCCATCAGGTGAAAAATGAAGCTCCCTGGAAGCTATGCTCAGTGGTTTGAATCTTACCTAATGGTAAAGGCTGGCTTTTGCCTCTTTGTCCATGCCCTCTGCTGCCACACTCTTGGCTGTGTCTCCTTCATGACAAATGGAAATCTGTAGGTGTGATGACTGTCACTAATCCACTAACCTTAAAATATAGAAATTATTTTAGAGGGGTTGGAGCGATAGCATAGTGGTAGTGCATTTGCTTGCATGCAGCTGACACAGAACGGACTTCAGTTCAATCCCTGGCATCCCATATAATTCCTTCAGCCTGCCCAGGAGTGATTTATGAGCACAGAACAAGGAGTAATCATCGAGGTGTACCCCCCCCAAAAAAAGAAATTATTTTAGATATTTCATACAGCTTTGGTGTTGTCTTGGCAGATTAAAAAAATAATAAAGAAGATCAGGGGGCCTGATTAATGGATAGCACAGCAGAACGGATGCTTGTCTTGCATATGCCTGACCTAATTTAGGTTCCTGGCCTCCCTTATGATCCCCTAAGCAGGAGTGATCCCTGAGTGCAGGGCTAGGAGTAAGCCCTGAGCACAAAACCAGAGTGGCCCCAAAACAAATGCCAAAAATAAAATAAATAAATAAAAACAAAGAGCAGATATCTGAAGCACAAAAGGATTCCATAATCCAATCGAATGGTCTGCAGGAGGGGATACACAGCAAGAAATAAAATTCACCTCTAAATACTAGCAATGACTTTGGTGTATCAACCATAAAGGACACAAAACCAACAGCTTGACAGTTGCGCTGAAGCATCCTCCAACAACTGACTTTTTGAGCTGAGTTTCAGGAGTTCCCCAGTGACTCCCCTCCCCCTATCTGTTGACACCAAGGTTATCTCCTTCATGAGATCCAATTGTTTCTGAACAATATAATTGCATAATAATAAATAGTGGTCATTTGAAGCCTTGTTCGCTGCCTTGTTTATTTCTGATATAAACACAGGAAAATAAAGCATTCTAGATTGACGGGGCACTACTAAAAATGGTAGACAGAGTGATAAGATTTTTTTTTACATTTTTAATATCGACTTTATAGGCAATTTGGAGAACAAATTGGATGAGGGAAGGAAGAGGGTATCACAATACGAATAAAACAGATGTAAGACAGGAGGATGGAGAGAAAACATAGTTTCAAGGAGAGATCTCTGACAAGACTTTATACTGATAGACCATTTTGAATGGTAAAGAAGATTGGGGAAGAAAAATTTAGTTGACTCCTTGGATATTTATTTTTTACTCTTTGGATATGGGTGGCAAGGAGATTGAATTCTATTCAAAGTCATGAGCACCTGCTTATGGTGCAGGAGATGACCTCAAATTGGTCTCTGTTGGGTTTCAAGAGTCTGCAAAGAGACTCCATCATTTTTTCCCCAACAGAAACTTATTCTGAGCTAATTTCTTGAATTATACTGTTTATTTCCTTCTTTCCCAAAGTCCCAGAGACATGAGAGATGCCCTATTCATTTCAAAAACCATTTATACAAACCAGGCATCAACTCACAAGTAAAGAATAGAGTCAGAGAAGGGTCTTTTTCTTTATAGTCACATCCATCCACTAGCATGCAGGTAAGTCAATTTATCAATATGGATATTAAAAAAACCCTGATAAAAGTAACCATATTTAAAAGACACGCTAAAATACCACCAAGCACTATTATTTGAAGCTGAAATAACAGCATTTTCAAATTTCTAAATACTGCAACATATGAACAATGCAGCCTTCATGGTAGAATTCATACTAAATGTGTTTAAAATAAAAACGAATAGAATGTTCTAATTTACAATCAATCACACAAATTCAGAGAAATATAAAACAAGCATTCCACTATTAAAATCTGTGGAATCGATGAAATTAAAATATGGCACTTATTTTTTAAGCATTATGCAATGTGTTTCATTATCATACACAGATTTTCCTCATAGAGTTCTCTTTCTGTTCAAACCTGCACATGCCAATTAGCTTAGATTCTTACAGAAAATTTTAAGCAGTACATAAATACATAAATTATTTCTAAATATGTGTTAAATTTCAATCCCACAGTTTAGTGGAACAGATCAGAGAACAGAAACAATTTTTTTGTTTTAACAAACTTGAACCAGGAGAGGGACATTGGGTAAACAAAGGCTATTTATTTTAGCAACATTTCCTCACTTCTAAGAGTTCACTAACTATCCATAAATTTAAATCCTTTCATCATATTTTTCTATTTTAAGAAGGACAAGTGACTATATAGTAATTTAACTAATAATTCCATAAGTTTTTCAAATTTACAGAAAATATTTTTTTTCAAAAATTTTGAGTTGGAAACAAAGAAAAAAAACAAAGTTAGGGAACCAACATTTCTGAAATGTGTTTGAACATAAGAATATTACACAAAGTGTTGTTTTAAATTATTTTTCATAGCTGTTTAGAAAACAAGAAATGGAAAAGAATATTAAATACAAGGAAATGAATGCAGTCTGTTTGGAAAGTACCTTCAATATGGTAGAGCTACCTAATGGACAAAACAGTATAACTAAATTGAAAAAAATTATTGTCCTTTCTCAGATGTTGAATTTCACATCTTTTCCTTCAACTTGATATAATTTTAAGACAGAAACATATAAACACATATACTACATAAAATTAATTTAATGCACATAGTTCATATAAAAATGGATTCATATTAGCATGTTCTTGCACATGCTCAGACACATTCATCTTGTCATTCTTTACAATACAAACTCATGCATTTAAACTTTACATGACTGAGAAATAATGATAGCCAGAGAGCTAAAGATAGATATATAAAATAAACAAAACTACAGAATCTATTAGGCTGGAGTGATAGCACAATGGATAGGGCATGTGCCTTGTAAGGGATAAACAAGGTTCAATTCCCGGTGTCCCATATGGTCCTTAAAGGCTACCAGGAGTAAATTCTAAGTGAAGATTCAGAAATTAGCACTGAAGGGCTGGAGCAGCAGCGCTAACTGTAAGGCATCTGCCTTGCATGTACTAATTTAGGACAGACTACAGTTGGATTTTCCGATGTCCCGTATGGTCCACCAAGTCGAGAGTAATTTCTGAGCGCATAGCTAGGAGTCATCGGGTGTGGCCAAGAAACCAAAAAAAAAAAAAATTACCACTGCATGGTCAAAGTTGTGGCACAATATCAAACAAACAAAATATAAAGTTCATTGTCAAATTAATTTATCATGACAGAGGTCATACTTTCATTGTTACACTTTTTTTCTGGAACTTAAAAAATTTCTCCAGATAAAAGTGAATAGTCACAGCTGAATTAAGCTAAAGATACAGGAAGTAAGACCCTGGGATTCAAGTTCATTCCAAAGAAAGTCACCTGAAGATCCAATCAAGGATGCAACAAACTTAAGCAGAACATACAGGAAGCCATATGATAGGATTTATGTAAGTTTAAAAAGTAAGGGATCTGTTAGAGACATGCAAAATAAAGAACTGATTTTAAAATAAATCAGGTAGAACTTTTGGCTGTGAGAGAATGCAGAAAATTGGATGTCAGAGCCATAGATTTTGGTCAAGAAATTTAAGTCTACTGAGGATTCCAAGAATCCTCTGGGACTCAGTACAGACCAGAAAGACCACTAGCAACATTATGGGCGACCCTGATTCACACAACAGCATTTGTTCAGGAGTCTTTCTCCCATTACCTCTAACTGGAGCTCTAAAGGCAGAGAGTGTAACAGAGAAGAGAGACTATCAGACAATGGTCCAGAAACAATGAGTAGTAACAATATAGGAAGAAAATTCTAACATCAGCATCAGGATAGATAAAAGACAGTCAAACCTTAACAGGTTATATTATAATAGCACAGCAAACATCTTCTCAACCCAAAAAGTATGAGGAAAAGAGAATAACAAAAACTATTAGTGAGGAAAGACAGATTGAAGTGGAAGAGAGGGTCACATACAATTCTGAATTGACAAAGGTATCTTTGGTGAGAGAGACTGAGAGAGACAGAGAGAGATAGAGACATAGAAAGGAAATTTGCCTTGCATGCTGCCAATCTATATATAATATTTGTCACCACATAGGGTTCCCCAGACCATTCCAGAAATGATGCCTGAATAAAGAAAGGGTCATGGCCAAGTAATTCCTGTGCATTGATGGTTGTCACCCCCAAATAAATGCAGTATCAAGAACATGTATCCTGATTTTGCTTGCTGCCCACTCATAATATCAGTCAATTCTAAGGAACGTAGGAATCTGAAATATCCATGTTGTCCACTATGCTATCAAAGAACTAACTAGATGTGTGTGACTCTAAGTCTAAACTCATGCCCAGCATGGGATTTACCTCAAGGTACCATCAAGTAGAGAAGCTTGTGGACAACAAGACAGTGGAAGCTGAAATTTTGAAACCATCATCGTTGTGCCCAAGCAGACAGACTTGCATTGCTCCTCACAACCCTACCTGCTTCTGGGAGGCCCTCGATCCCAGGAATGACCTGGGTCTAATTTCAAAAGGTCTTACCAAGAAGATGACTTTGGCAAAAAGAGTTTGGACAAAAATCTCATTCCATTTCCAAGGTTTTGGAGGATTATATCAATCATCTGAACTGCTATATAATTTTTGTTTTGGTTTCTTTGGCTTGATTTGGAGTCAAACCTCCCCTTGTCTAAGACTTACTTCTGGTTTTGCATTCAGGGTTCAGGGTAACTTATCTGGGGTGCTGGGGATTGAAACTGAGAAGATCACATGCTAAGCAAATGCTCCTCTCCCCACTCTGCTATTGCTTTGGCCTAATGACTGAGACACTATTGAAAAACTGATGACAATAAAAAGACCCACCTCTCCCTCCTGCACCCAGATGGGGGTGTGCATCCACATTTTTCTCAAAAAATATACCATAAAATTTCTTATATAATGAAATGAATAATAGAGCAAATTGCAATGTTTCCTGTGAATAAGACTGTAGTGTTTATTATATGTCTTATTAGTTATTGAGAAGTTAAAAAATTATAGGGGAGGAGAAACAGAGAATCCAGGGGACAACGGGAAAAGCTGGGTTTGCTCATTCCATACCTACATTTATAGACTTTGGGTGTGAGGAGGATTGCAATAACAAGACAAATTATTTTTTATAGTGATGTGACTAGAATACTTTCATTGCCTATGTGGTAGCTAAGTAGTGGGATTTATTCTGCATTTCTTTCATTAAATCCAAGTTCCCCTTAGTGGGGAGGCTGAGTACAGGGGCGGAAGGTAAAAGCAAGTTGATTTCTGATGCTATCTTTGCTCATTTTCCAGGTTAAAGCAATATTAAGAAAACTGTTAATTTAATATTACGTAGTTAGACAAATGTTCAAGGAGTTTATTAGATGATAGTTTGTGAAATAGAATTTGGAATATTCACTTACTATATTGAATGCCTTCTAGCTCTCCTATAAAAAGAACACTTTGAAAAATAATGAACGCTCAACAAAAATAATTCTGTTCCAGCCTCTTAACTGACTAAGCACTCTATAGCTTGGGGGATGGGGGGTGAGGGCGGAAATGGAGAAATTAGAGGCAAGGACGTCTCACTGAGGTATATCAAATCCTATTAGTCCAGGTAATTTCCTTGGCTGGAAGCAGGACAGGGTGCCTATTGTCTTGTCTGCTTGGGCTCACATATTTTATTTAGACTCCATGTTTGTTTCATTTGCAGGTAATTCTATCCCTGCATCCACATTTATTTGTGCTGGGGCCATTTTGGGTCCTTGATTTGACTTCTTTGGGACTATGAAGTCTATATTAAATATCTAACATTCTTATAACCCTGTTGTAGTCATTTCCTTACCCAGAAAGTCTGATTATTGTTGGGAGTACTCCATTAAGCTTTCAAGAATATATATTCAATTAGAAAAATGAGTGATACTTTAAAACTCTATTGTCTACCAAGCTTGATTCCATCTTGTCTTGTGAAATAAAGCACTTTTTCTGGAATGCACACATATTGGTTGGGAACTTGAAGGAAATATGTCATCTTTGAATTATGCTTAAAAATCAAACACTTCTAAATCAGGTTTTCAGCACTCAATTATTAAAGGATCATGATCAGAGATACTTGACACAGTTTGAGGGGATGAGCGGCTTAACCATCTCACTTATGTACCATCTTTATTTGTGGAGTTGTACTTCATAAATATTAATCTTCCAACATCAAAATAGAAAAGGCTACAGTTTAATTTAAATGTTCTATCACTTGATTAGTGACACAACTAAATTATTCTACACAAACTGGACATAAGGCTTAAAGAGGGTTTATACAACAGCCCTGAGCCATGATAACCTTAGGGTGTTTCCAAGATATTCCAAGAGAGCCACAAGTAAAATTTCCATGAATGAAGTCAGTAAATGCTTAATGTAGCCTAAGATTAGGGATCTAACTGATAGGATGGGGTGGTAGGCAGAGGAAGAAATCAAGGCCCAAAGAAGTCAAGACCAAAAAAAATGATAAACATTGCTTTAGAAATATACCTTAGACCAAAATGCTTTTCTGTCCATTGTACTGTGACCTCGTGTGTTTACCTCCTTCCTGTACATGGCAATTGATTTGGAAAGAGGAGCTACTCTTAAAAATCACTTTGAGAGTTGTTCATATTACAATCATGTATTTTCTGTCTTGTTGCTTTGCTTTACCTGTTATTTTGTTTTAAGTTTCCAATATATCAACCATCTAAACATTTTTCGGCTTCCAATATGTATGCAAAAGTACTTCAGTAAAATAAATAGCAATGTGATCAATCAGAAAATTTTGCTAATAAAATCTGAATGCATCCTTGTGATATGTAATGGTCAAAATGCTATAATACTAAGATACTAATATATAATACTAAGATATAATACCAATACATAATTGAACACTAAAGCATTCTCTTTTCTTTAAAATGTTTATTGATATTGAATATCTATATCTTCATATCTATCTATCCATCTATCTATCTATCTATCTATCTATCTATCTATCTATCTATCTATCTATCTATATCTTGGTGGAAGTTTCATTCAATGACTTTTTTAATAATGATTTTTACTTTGACCAAAGTAGATTATATATCTTTCACAGTAATATTTTAGGTACATATTGACATTGAATCAGGGGAATTCCCACCATCAAAGTTGTCCTCCCTCCACCCCTGTTCCCAGCATGCATCCCATATTCCCCTCCCTTACCCCCCCAGGCTACTAGCATAAGTGGTCCCCTCTGTGTCTGGCTTGTTGTAGCTTGGATATCGATTTTGTTGGTGTTGGATTGGGTTTGGTATTTAAGTCTGATCATTTTTATTACTACTTCGTGTTCAAATGGCTTTTTAACCTGTAATTTGCCTAAATGTATTTAGGTATGGGTAATGAGGCAGCTAGTAGATACTATTTTGGATTTTTTTTATCAATAAAAGTTTAAAAGGTTTTGTGAGCAACTTATTTTTAAGCATTACTATTGGGGGCTGGAAAAATAGTACAACAGATAATTGCACACCTTGCATGCGACTGACCCACTCTGATTCCTGGCAACACATAAAACCCTAGAGAAGCCCAGGAGTGATCTATGAAGGTAGAATTAAGAATACAAACTCTGGGGGCCGGACGGTGGCGCTGGAGGTAAGGTGCCTGTGCTAACTTAGGACGGACCACAGTTTGATCCCCCGGTTCCCCATATGGTCCCCCGTGCCTGCCAGGAGCGACTTCTGAGCGAATAGCCAGGAGTAACCCCTGAGCGTCACCGGGTAAGGCCCAAAAACCAAAAAAAAAAAAAAAAAAGAATACGAACTCTAAGTATAGCTAGGCATGGTCTCTAAAATAAGGCAACACTGATAAAAAATGACACATTTTATTTTATTTAAAGATTTTTTAAATTAATTCCATTAATCAATGTATCTTCAATTTTCAAATATATATTTCATGGTTAATTTAAATTTTTTCTATCCTTATCTACTATCTTCCTTATCTTTAATGAAGAATATTAGCCAAATGTCCTCTTGATATATTTTTAAGCATCTGGGAGTCATTGGAAAAGGAATACTTTTAATTATGTAGAGAAAATTAATGAATAATAATGACTCAATAACTCTGAAGTATCCAATACTATATTGTTAAAACACCAGGGAAAAAAGTATAAAAATAAATGCTCCCATAATTTTTTCCAAACAATGGCATGAAATTTTGTTAGGCTACAATCATTCTTCTGTCGTGAAAAGTTCCCGGTAAGACATAATGGCCACCACCATTTCATTTTCTGACTTATTAAGCAGTCTGAGGGTGAATTGAGAGTTTCAATTCCAAGTTATGGTTATAATTACTAACTGCAAAAATCCCTCTTGCCTTTCATTATGTAGTTATAATATTTAATTGAGACTGCAGGGCGTCCAAACACAGCACAGAACCATACATAATTATCCATACACATAAAGGAACATTGAGGGTACTTTTAACAATGAGAAAGATTATACAAACTACATTTTTAATTTGAGTTTTGACGTGATTCTTCTGAGCTATACAATACACATCTCTTCCTCTTCCTGCAAATGAAGACATTAAGCAAAATAAATGAACAATAAAATGGTGAAAGGAGGTTAATGTCATATTGTAATCTCCATAGATAGGTCTAATAGTCATTGAGCCCTATTATGTCCTTTTTTTTTTTTACACACAAGTGAAAGGGGAGCAGATGAGTTTTCTGGAATAGGCAGTTTTCTTTCTGTGTACAGTTTCACGGAATCAAGCTCATGGGTCCCAATATTGGATAACCCGAATCTAAGCACCCCAGTTATATTTCTGACAGAGACTGTATCTTTGACCACTGAGAAAGTACTGAAAGAGATGAATGGAAGGGAATTGAATATGTGGGGCAGATATCCTTGACAGTTTGGTTTCAACCTGATGGAATAATTTTAAAGGCAGTCCAAGGGATAAGGGATCTGGAAATAAAGGCAGTTTGTACACTGATACATCTTCTCAATGCTCTCATGGCAAAGAGAATCATGGAATTCTGGGGAGGGGGGGTTCACAATGATGTTATAATTTAATTATCTTATTCTATTTACACTAACATAAATTGTGGAGAGAAATTTACCAAAAACCCTTATTTTTAAAATATACAAATAAAATATTTTCTCCTAGGGTTGAAGGCTATGAGATTATTGTTAGAATTGAAGTTTATCCACTTTATGATCATAAGTGCTTTACAAAATTATCTTGAAATTCTTTTTCTGTCCATTCTTTTTGAATTATTTAGTGACATGAAGTGTTACTATGTTTGTTACTATTAACATCTTTCTTTTATGTCTTTTAATTTGTGTGTACATGTGTTTATTTGTATGAGAGCTGGATATGTATTAGAGCCCAAATATGTGAAGCATCCATGCTAAACACTGAATATTATGATTTCTCTTTATGAACAGCCTTAATATTTTGTGATAACCAAACATATTTGTTGCCAGGATTCTCTACCAAGTTCCCTTAACTATAAAATATAGAGACCAGAGACCTATACTAGATTTCTTATCAATGTATTTGGCTTTAGGAGAAAACCAAATTAAAATTTAGATGAAATTCAATGAGATGAAATTTGAGATGAAGTTCGGGTAAATATGAAATGCTCAGGAATTGTAATTGCAGAAGCTTGTGTTGGAAACAAAGAGAAAGATGTGAAACATGTCTTTGAATACTCTCTAGATACTATACAGGATAGACCCTATGATAAAAGTCAAGACCAAGTGAAAATTCAAGCTGGAGAGAAAAAAAGAGATGAGAGAGAGAGAGAGGGAGAAAGAAGGAAGGAGGGAGGGAGGGAGGGAGAGAAATATGGGGGTACAATGACAGAAAGAAAAGAGGAAGGTAAACCAGATGTACCTCAGAGACTCTTCCAGCTGAAACTGTTCTACCATTTCTAAGACTTTTAGGTCTTGAATCATGAAATTAGATATTAGGTCTACTCCCAAATCAGCAAACTTTCAGTGAGTCATTATTGATGCAAAAGTTCTACAATAGTATTAAATTTTCCAATTATTAAATATATGGCCTTGGACCTATGTATGTGATTTCAGTTAAACCAAATGTTAGGCT
>PVKC010004356.1:0-35912 GCA_004027635.1 Crocidura indochinensis | reverse complement strand
GAGAGGCAGAGCCTGGAGAAGGAAATCTACCACTTTTTCTACCCTGGCCCCTCAGAAATAAATGGCTGGGGAGATCTAGGACTGATAGTGTGTGGTGAGTGCCTACACAGCTCTGACAAGTCCTGCCAGCCTCAGTAGGTAGCTGTCAAGCAACACCTGACATCCACTTATTCCACCTGGCTCAGGACTTTATCCTTACCACCCAATTTCTTTGAGTAGCTGTGGGCTCAGACTAGAGCAAGGACTTGCTCTTCACAGAAAAGAAAAATAAGTTCTAAGGCTTCTCAGTCCTTTTCTGGTCTGTCCCCTTTCACTCACAAAAAAAAAAAAAAAAAAAAATTCAGGAGATGAGTAGTGAAGAGAAAAAACTGGTTTTATTTAGAAATTCTGTGGAAAGGGAGGAAGAAGAGAGATTAATGTGCTCAAAGAAAGCACAGGTTTCTCCAAAGACAGAGGACTGCAGAATACATCCCACTATTCAAGAATTGAAAGCATGAGAGTACACATCTCAAGAGGGGAGATGAGGGAGACATGTGCTCCAGTACCAAGCACCCAAAGTGTGTGTGTGCCGCAAGTGCCCAAACTCCCGCACAGGGCTTTCTACTTATGTAAGAGCCCGTTGCTAGGGTGGTTACCAAGAGGAAGGGTTGGGCTCATTTGATTTTTGTGGCCTTTGTTCCAGCTGCAGCTTCTCTTATCAGGCCTTAGTTCCATCATTCTGGAGGTGGTAGCCTTAGGCTAGTGACTAAAGTAACTTGTTCAAATTCCATCTCTAGGCTTAACTCTCTCTGGAAACCTGTATTACATCCTAAATCTCATTATTATGGGGTCCCCTCCCTCTCTACCTGCAAGCTTCAATCTCTTTCCTAGTGGAATATAAAGAAAAATAAAGAATTAAGGATTAGGTCAACAGGTGAATAAATAGTACAGGACATAAGACACTTGCCTGGATGGATCAGTAAGTATTAGAGGACTTAGAGGACACTTGCCTTGCAGGCAATCAACTGTCCTGGGATTGAATCTAGTATCCCAAATGTCCCCTGGGGTGATTCCTGAATTCAGAGACAGGAATAAGCCCTGAGCAATGATAGGAGTGGCTTCCAAACAAACAAAACCAAAAACCAAGACACTTGCCTTGCATGTGGCCAAACCTGACTTGATATCCTGTATTGCAATGATCTCCCAAGCACTGTTGGGAGTGATCACTGAGCACAGAGCCAGTTGTGGCTCCTTATTCTGCTGTGATATTTGCCTCTCATCACAAACACACCTTCCTGCAATGGTTAATGGTATCAGATCCAAAGAGAATCTATATAGTGAGTCTGCCAGGTGTGAGGGAACAGGGTGGGAGGTTAGAAGGGGACTCCAAATACTGGTAGAGGGACACTGACACACTGGTGGCAGTGTGATGTTGAAACATTAAATGCCTGAAATTATTGCAAATCATACCCCCTAAATAAAAATTGAAAGAAAATGGAGGGGTAAAAGGACTCACATGGCATGTGGCTAAGAAATTGGACCCACAGGATAATTTCCCATCTATATCTCCATATGACTACGGCTCTATAACCATAGTCATATCTGCAAAGTCTTTTCAGTAAGACAACAATCAGAAGCCAGAGGATTAGGGTGTGGCCTTGAGAGCTATTTATAGTACAAGGTCGGATCTCAGACCTTTTCCTAGCTTGCCAGCGATCATCAAAGAAAGTTGCTAACCATAAAAGAATATCTTAGTCATTTCTTACTTATTTTATCTTTTGGTGTCACATTTATAGTTGCTAGTCACCATAGAATAGAGAAAAATATCAATAACCCCAGAAAATTACTTATTTTATCTTTTGGTGTCACATTTATAGTTGCTAGTCACCATAGAATAGAGAAAAATATCAATAACCCCAGAAAATTATTAAAGATTAAACCAACACTTCTCAATGAGGACCAGGACCCAAGGATATTCCAAGGGCACCACAGATAAAAATGAAACAAAAGGGTGGGGATGGGCAGGGCACAGAGATTAGGGACTCAATTGGCATGTTGGGGGAGGGGGGCATGGGAAGGAACGAGATTAGAAGAGAGCCAAAGTTATATTAAGTTTAAGAACTGGATTAAGCTTTAAAAATATCCTGTTAGAAAGTAGAATCAAGCCATGTCAGTGAACTAACTATACCATTTTGAATGAGTAGGCTGGGCTTTCTCACACTACACACTATTCTATAGTACCAGCCTGCCCATTTAAACCCTTCCATTTACCCAGTGAAAAGCATTCAGACAAACCAAAGCTGAGGTCCATGGAGCTTGCTGGAGTTTATGCTTTTTTTTGTTTGTTTGTTTGATTTTAAATATCTTTATTTAAACACTGTGATTACAAACTAGTTGCTAGTGTAGTTATTTCCTAACAGAGTTCACCACTCTTTGTAGTGAGCTTCAAATAGTGAGCGGGTCCTTCCAGCCCTTAACTTTATTGTCTCTGGGCCTTATTACAGTAATGTCTTTAATTTTTCTTAAAATCCATAGATGAGACTATTCTGTGTTTATCTCTCTCCCTCTTATTTCACTTAACATACTAGATTCCATGTACATGTATAGGAAAATTTCATGACTTCCGCTCTCCCGATGGCTGCATAATATTTCACTGTGTATATGTACCAGTTTCTTTAGCCATTCATCTGTTGAAGGGCATCTTGGTTGTTTCCAGAGTCTGGCTATTGTAACTACTGATTTCAATTGTCTCAGATCCCCATGGCATTCTGAAAAATTGGAGTATTCTGGAAACTAGCTTATCAAATGAAATGCTTTCACCCTAGGACAGTGGTTGGCAAGCCACGGCTTGCGAGCCACATGCAGCTCTTCTGTGTGCCAGGCAGCCGCTCCAGGAGTCAGGACCCTGCTTCTACCCTGTCAGTGCACGCTCTGTGCGGCTCTCAAAATAAATTTCAATCGTGGTTTTGGCGAGATTTGGCTCAGTTGAAAAAAAAGGAGATTCCTCCAAAATCTGAAAAGTGAGCTCTCATTCGACCCAGCTAGTCCACTCCTAGGGATATACCATAAGAACACAAGAATACAATACAAAAACCCCTTCCTCACAACTATATTTATTGCAGCACTATTCACAATAGCCAGGCTCTGAAAACCAAGATGCCCTTCAACAGATGAATGGCTAAAGAAACTGTGGTACATATACACAATGGAATATTATGCAGCCGTCAGGAGAGATGAAGTCATGAAATTTTCCTATACATGGATGTACATGGAATCTATCATGCTGAGTGAAATGTCAGAGGGAGAGAGTGACGCAGAATAGTCTCTCATCTATGGGTTTTAATAAAAGTCATTTTTGAAAAAATCTTCAGAGACAATGAGAGGAGGCCTGGAACTTCACTTCATGAAGCTCACCAGAGTGGTGAGTGCAGTTATAGAAATAACTACACAGAGAACTACCATAATCATGTGAATGAATGAGGGAACTGAAAAGCCTGTCTGGAGTACAGGTGGGGGTGGAGTGAGTGGAGGGAGACTTGGGACATTGGTGGTGGGAATATTGCACTGGTGAAGGGGGTGTTCTTTACATGACCGAAACCTAATCATGATCATATATGTAATCAAGATGTTTAAATAAAGGGAAAAATTAAAAAAAAGTAAAAGGGGGCTGGGAGGTGGCGCTGGAGGTAAGGTGCCTGTCTTGCCTGCGCTAACCTAGGACGGACAGCGGTTCGATCCCCGGTTCCCCATGTTGTCCCCCATGCCTGTCAGGAACAACTTCTGAGCGCTTAGCCAGGAGTAACCCCTGAGCGTCACTGGGTGTGGCCCAAAAACAAACAAAAAAAAATAAAAAAATAATAATTGCCCACCACTGCCTAGGAAAATGACAATGCGATGATCTTAGTTCAGACAAGATCAACTACTTTCCAGAGACTTATATCAGCACTTGTTTCCTTTTATATTTTTGCAATTAAACAAAGGCCATTTGTAATATATAAAATCACTTCTAAGTCAGGTTTAGGCTTTGCTCGTTTCAATGAGCCATGTTAACTCCCTGAAGCTCCAACCTGGCAGCTAGTATTGAAAATCAATATGATTGCTTCAAAAATCTTAAAGTATTTGTCTTGATGCATTTTTCCAGTCCAGCAAGAGTCAACAACCCTTTGAAACTTTTGCTTTTGCAATAGCTGTAGAAGCCCCTAGGTCATGACATTTGAGGTTCTTACTCTAGGAAAGTACCCAGCCTTGGTCTTGGCACCTGGGAGGTCCTCACATGTTCTGGTTACAAAAGGCTACATATATGTGTCAGATCTTAGGCTTCAAGTTAATGCTGATTCTTTAATCAGCTGATCCCAGCTGATGTATGATCATGGGGTCACTACCTCCACCTCATTCCATCCCACCCAATAACTGTTTTTCAAGTACTATTTGGCATTGTATCTGCACTGCTCCCAGTTTTATTTCCATTGTTAAATTTTTTTCCTCTATAAATAAAGCGGATGTCACCCTGAAATAGGTAGATGGAGTTGAGAGGGTAAGTATTGGAATCTTATACAGTTGTTATAGCAATGGAAAAGTGCTCAATGTGCACTTATGGAGAACTGGGTAAGATGGAAGCTAGTGGGGCACTTTAGTCAGTAACTTGTACATCAACACCATAAACAGTGACATTATTGTAACCATATTACCTAATCCTAATTTAAATTTTAAAATATAAATATCTCCTGTAATTACGCCAATGTTCATCACCATATTTTCTTTTGTTATAGCATGTACTGCCATCTGACACTAAATGTCACCATTTTATAATGTGTTCTCCATAGTTCCACATACCATACTTATTAGTCTTGGGTCCTTAACTGACACAACCCTCCCTGCCCCTATCAAAGTACGAGACACAAACTCAAATTCACTGCAGACATTGAAGAAATAGGTCATGTATGTGGTGCTGTGTGGGATCCTCCATGATGCTATTCTTGCCTCGCAGATGAAACCCTGTAGAGCCAACTGTTCCAAGGATTCTCCCTGTAGTGAAAGCTTTGGAGACACTGCTCCAGAGATGTGGAAGGACAGCACAAAGAGGGGTACCATCTCCCCATGATTAGTGTTTACTCTCAAGATTTGAATCTGGGCCATCCTTCCTCCCTCAGAGAGTTCCTTCCAGTTAAAGGAGATTACAGGTCACTTTTATTGCCCACTGTGTTGTTCCAGAAACATTCCTAAGCCCCAGTGTTTATGCTTAACTTCTCCCTGGTGCCTCATTCCCCCTTGGCGATGCCTTTGTAATGTCCATGATCATAACCACCCTGCAAGTGTCCCAGTTCCTTTTGTCCTGTATAAGCACTGTTGGGATGGAATAAAGTGTCTCTAGTCCTCAGTTGGGAGAAACATCCTCAGTCCCAAACAAACTGGGAAGATGGAAGTTGACCCTTGCTGGCTTAGTAGGTCAACACAGTGCTATGCATCTAAGCAGGAACACAGTGTGAACAACACTCAACATTAGGGCATGGTCTATTCCCTGAAATAAAAGGTTTTCACTGTAATGGAGAGAGCCCTTTTTATTTCCCCTGAAAAACACGCAAACCCTACAACTAACCCATTCACACCTGGCAGTACTCAGGGGTTACTCCTGGCTCTATTCTCAGAAATCACTTCTGGCAGGCTGAGGAGACCATATGGGATAAAAGGGACAGGCTGTGTGCAAGGCCAACATCCTACCCACTGTACTATCGCTCTAACTTCCCACTCACTAGCTTAAACACTGCCCAGGTACTAAAGTAAGGCTGGCCTAGGATGCAGAGGGCAGCATCCAGTGTCGATGCCAAAGTTTCCACAGCTCGACACTCACATGCCTCCATTTACCCTGTAGCATCAGCTCTTTACTCGGTAAATAAAGTGGCATGGATCAGGGTACAACACAATGATGGCAGTAAAATGTACACTGATAGACATTTCTTCATTTTCAGGGTAAAAATTTTTATTTCTGAGGAACTTCATACTGCACAATTTTCAAAGAGTTACATAAGAAAGCAAAAATGTTATCCTCCCCTTGTCCTAGAAATAAATAAGGAGGGTATAATATTCCTTTTTTTTTTAAATCATGACACTTGCAAGTTTAGCACCAGCATCCAAAATGAACAAAATAGAAAAAAAAAAAAAGGCATCGACTATATTTCAGATTTCTTTGGTTGGGGTTCTCCCCCCATGGTATTAATATTTCTTCTTTCAATTCATATTACCAAACAGTAAAAACCAAGGGAAAAAAAAAAATAGAAACCTAGTGTTGCTGAAACCGGGAAGGTGCTCTCTTAGCTTCTGTGCAGACTTTCCCGAGCTCTCAGCTTAGAGGGAAAATGTGCTGTTTTTGTTTGCAGTTGTTTGTTTCATAAAGAATAATAGTAAACACTTTAATGTCCACATCTTGATTCGTCTTCCACTTTATTGCCTTCGTGTTTCTTTGGTGTTGGTAAAGTTGTGGCTTGCTTTTTATAGTTTTATTTTGTTTGAATGGTCATGAATTCTTTAGGTCACCTGGGGAGAAAAAATATTCAGATCACACTGATGAAGAGTGACAAATGACCAAGAGTTTGACAAGGAAAAGGTGAAATTAAACTGCTTTTCATGTCATTTAAAAAGTAGCAATTAGCTCAAAAATGAAATAAAATCCATCATGTATGTCTTTTAAGACTTAAAAACTGGATAAATTCAATTAAACCCAAGTTGTAATAAACAGTTTCATAAACCAAGAAAATAATTACTGTAATAGTTAAAACTTCTGTGAAAATAGGCCGGAGAATTAGTCCAGTTTGATCTCAGGAACTCCCAGTCTTTCCTAAGCAGCAACAGCTGTAACCCCTGAGCTGTGTGTAGCCCAAAACCAAACAAAACTTTACAAACAAAAATACTGCTAATGGGCCAGAGCAATAGTACAATGGACAAGGTGCTTGCTGAGTTCAACCCTCATATCCCATATGGTCTCCTGAGCACCAGTAGAATAATTCCTGAATGCAAAACCAGAAGTAACTCCTGAGCATTATCAGCTATGTCCACAAAACAAACCAAAAAACAAAACAAAATAAGCCATTAAAATGCTTCTTAAATAAACAATATCCTTAATAACTTCACATCTACTTTAGGGGGTATACAATAATCTAATAAAGGTAATGTCAGACAAACTGGAAAGAGTGAAAGTAATTTTCCCCGTATTTTAGATGATTTCTTTAGGAACAGTGCCTAGAAATTCTTTTTTTTGTTTGTCTGTTTTTGGACTACACTGGGCCGCTTAGGGGTTACCCCCAGGCTCTGAGCTCAGAGACTGCTCCTGGCTCAGGGGACCATATGGGATGCCAGGGATTGAACCTGGGTTCATCCTGGGTAAGCCACCTACCACTGGGCGACCACTCCAGACCTATTCTAAATTTGTTAATTCAAGTAAGTTTGAATAAAAAAAGGCACTACTACAGAGAAAATATAGTATATCAGCAGCACAACCAATGTCACAGAATGAAAGGCAAATTTTTCCTGTTAATTTCATCTGGGTTCAAACCCCATGATGTTCAGGGGTTATTCCTGGCTCTGCACGCAAAAATTACTCCTGGCAGGGGACAGGGGACCCTACTGATAGAACCTGGGTTGGCTATAAGCAAGTGCTCTACTCACTGTACTATTTCTCTGGCTTCTGAAAGATTAATTTAATTCCCAAACTATTGCCCATAATAAAAGTAGGTGGCTTCTAAAAAAAAAAAAAAAAAAGTAAGAGCATATAAAAACCACACAATTATTTTCTCCAGTTTTTGAAAAGTAACAGGATAACTTTACAAACCTTTTTTTTTTTTTTGGTTTGGTTTGGTTTTTAGGCCACAGCAATAGTACAGCAGTTAAGATATTTACCTCACTTGCATGGCCCAGGTTCGATCCAGGCATCCCAAATAGGTCCCTGAGCCTGCCAGTTGTGATTTCTTTTTTTTTTTTTTTCCTTTGGTTTTTGGGTCACACCCGGCAGTGCTCAGGGGTTACTCCTGGCTCCATGCTCAGAAATTGCTCCTGGCAGGCACGGGGGACCATATGGGGCACCGGGATTCGAACCGATGACCTTTTTTTGCATGAAAGGCAAACGCCTTCCCTCCATGCTATCTCCCGGGCCCCTATAATCTCTTCTTAACGAAAAGCTTATACTTTTTATTTCAAGAAAATAAAAATAAAAATAGAAACCCGTCACAACAATTACAATTGGCAGTTGGTGGAAACCATAAGAGGAAACAGTCTTGTAACTTCTAGTGTCATAATGAAGTCAGTCTTTCTAGTTGTTTCTAAAATTTCCAAGATATCAGTTTAAAGGATGAAAGTAGATAAAAACCTAAAGGAAGAAAGAGATCAGGCTTGCCTTTTTGTAGAGCTTGGTCTTTAAAAACCTACTTGAAGCACATCCTGTGGGTTTAGCTTACTATCTTGTTGCAAAACTCTAGTGCAGGTGTCCTCAAACTTTTTAAACAGGGGCCCAGTTCACTGTCCCTCAGACATTGGAGGGTCAAACTATAGTAAAAACAAAAACTGCAAACAAATTCCTATGCACACTGCATACATCTTATTTTGATGTGAAGAAACAAAACGGGAACAAATATGTGGCCCGTGGGCCGTAGTTTGAGGACCACTGCCCTAGTGAGTTCATTCAGTTAGTGTCCCTATTGCTGAGGTGGGGCAATAGACCCTGTGCCTGGGTATAGAGCTCCTGGCCTTGCATAATTACTACAGGGCCTCAGAATTTAAAATGCTTGCTATTAATCAAAAAGGAAAGGGAAAGAAAAACCAATTAGTTTATTCTTCCCACAGGAGACCTTTGTTCAGCTGAAAATCATATTGGCCACTAGAGGTCATCAAAGTAAAACTTTTTATTGGGGGGTTAGTGGGGAGACAGGATGTGTGTGTGTTTTGTTTTGGGCCAATCCAGCAGTGCTCAATAGATTCTTGGTTCTGTCCTAAGGAATCACTCCTCGGGGACCATATGCAATGCTAGGTTGGTCGCATGCAATGAAAGCACCCTACCCACTGTACTATCTCTCCAGCCCAAGTAAAACATTAAAGGGTGTCTAAAGTGGCAATAGAAGCTAAAAAATCATCTTGCAAAACAGAATGGCTACTACTAGTAATGGTCTGAATGACCATGTCCACAAAGTCCAAAGATCAACCCCAAAGACCTTAACCACCCACAGAGATCTTTTATCATTTATCACTTCCTACGGGACAAGAGGAACTGGCCCAAGAATCCCTGAAGAACTAGTTTAGGCTGATTTGTATTGTTGTTGAGAAACTGATGCTCTGGCAAAGGAAACTCGCTCTGCAGCCTGGGCACCCACCTCTGTTCTCACCTGAGGATGGAGTTGGTGCCTGGGAGCCTGGTGTTATTCAGCACTACTCTGCTCGATGGCCGGAGCAGGGTTCTCAGACGGTGCTTCACTTGCCTTGGTCTAATAACAAAACAAAATCGCAAGTCAGAAGTGAAAATCAATGCTGGTGGCCAAGACAAGTTCAAAGCTGAACAACTGTCTCAAAAATCTGGACTCGTAGAGCTATCAAAGCAAATAACTGCAAGATTTTAAGTGCTTTGAAGTAGGGACCAAAACTTCAATGTGACAAAAAGCTTTCTCCTCACTGCTGCCAGCACCCTGCACCTCGGTCTCTAAGCTGAAACAGCCTCCTGTACATGCTCTGCATCTTCCCTGGTGACTAGCTCTTTATTTGGTCAGTCTCCTCATTGGTATGGATGTTTTTCTTTTTTGTTCAATAATAAATTTTTAATTGAGTCATAATGAAATAGTTTGAAAGTTGTTCATGATCAAGTTTCAGTTATGCAATGTCCAACATCCTTCACCACTACACATTTTCCACCCCCACCTGCCTCTATGGCAGACTGATTCATTCTCTTTCCCCCACCCCTCTCTCTCCCTGTTCTTCTCCCCCCCTCCCTCCCTCTTTCCTCCCTAAACACTGCAGTTTGCTATATGGTTACTGAAGGGATATCATGTTATCGCTTTACCTCCTTTCAGCACCCAGTTCTTGTTCAGAGTGATCATTTCCAACTATTATAGTAGTCATGGTCAGTACCTTTTCTGCTATAACTGCATCCCCCCACACTTTGTGGGCAAGCTTCCTACCACAGGCCAGTCCTCCTGGCCCCAACAGGTGATTTCTTCAGAGAACATTATTGAATTCAAATACCTCGCTATGTTACATACAGGGTATACTTTAACATATCCATGTATAAGTGAGTGCATATACGAACACACATATATAAGCACATACTTATGTATGCCCATATATGGAGCTTAACTGAAAAGGCTATATATACAAAAGTGTACTTATATATTTAAAATTAGAAAATGCAGGAGGATGGGGCCCGGGAGATAGCATGGAGGTAAGGCGTTTGCCTTTCATGCAAAAAAAGGTCATCGGTTCGAATCCCGGTGCCCCATATGGTCCCCCGTGCCTGCCAGGAGCAATTTCTGAGCACGGAGCCAGGAGTAACCCCTGAGCGCTGCCGGGTGTGACCCAAAAACCAAAAAAAAAAAAAAAAAAAAAAAAAGAAAATGCAGGAGGTGGAGTGATAGCACAGTGTCGAGGGCATTTGCCTTGCATGTAGCCAACCTGAGCTCAATCTTTAGCATCCCATATGGTCCCGAACCTACCAGGAATGATTTCTGAGCAGAACCAGGAGTAACCCCTGAGCACTGCTGGGTGTGGCCCAAAAACAAAAACAGCAACCAAATAAAATGTCATACATACAACATGATGTTTCATGCAAGGTACCTGACAGTGAGAGACACTCTGGCAACAGCACCACTGGCCTGCTACACTCACCTCTTTGCCATCTTGAGAAGGAGCATTAGGAGGACGGGTACGACGCCGATAGTTATAGGTACGCCGGTATCCACGGCGAGCAGATGGCTGGTTAGGACCATTGGCCGCTTGCTGATTCTCTTTATCTTCAGCCTCTCCAACAGCCGGGACAGGTCGAGGGCGAGGAGGTCCCCTAAGAGTTGAGGGCACACAACAAAAGGAGATGTGTGCAAAGGCTGGGGGAGCCTCTATGAGAGAAGCTTCGGTACTATTTACAGGATGCAACACTCAAGTGGCTAATATGTGCTGCTAAGCTTAGGCATGAGCCAATGCAGCCAATAGAACAAAGGCAAGAGGGAAAGAAATCCTCAAAATTTCCACTCTGTTCCTGGCTTATCTGAACACTGACTCGGAATCAAGACATACTGAATATGGTCTGTCCTCCCACTAAACACTTGTGATAGGCAAACAAAGTGTTCAGTGTTTCCCTGGCAGGATCCAAACTGAGTAGAACACAATAGGGACCCACATAGGAAGAAAACTAACATGACTGACTGAACCACGGAGAACTGCTACTTTCCTAAGAAGATTAAATGCATCTTTTTTTTTTGTTTTTTGGTTTTTTTTTGTTTTTTTTTTTTTGTTTTTGTTTTTTGGTTTTTGGGTCACACCCAGTGACGCTCAGGGGTTACTCCTGGCTATGCGCCTTGAAGTCGCTCCTGGCTTGGGGGACCAATGGGAAACCGGGGGATCGAACCGAGGCCCATCCTAGGCTAGCGCAGGCAAGGCAGGCAGCTTACCTCCAGCGCCACCGCCCGGTCCCTAAATGCATCTTTTTAAGATCAGAGAGCAAGGGGTGAACAGAACTGGGGTCTGGTACTGTCTTCTGGTTTCATCAGAACACTTCTGGGAAGTCCCTTCTTTTAACTATTAGGGTGATTATCTAAAACTGGAATGAGTTTTATGAAGAGAAAGAACAAATTTCAAGGTGGCGATGACTTCAGCCCAGGAATAATGCCCCCCTCCCCACTTTTAATTTAACTAAAGGATGAAGTAAAGGGCAAGCATGGCTTATAAAGTAAAATTAAAAAAAAAAACTTAAACTGGAAATATCACCACCTTATTTCTTATAAAAGAGGAAGTAAAAATGAAAAAACCACTCCCATAACAAATATTAAGCTTAGTGGTAATGCAGAAATAATACTTAATATTGACGTTGGGCTTACTATCCCAGGAGCACACTATTATCTTAGCTGCTTTAGCACTTCAACCCTATTGACAGTTTTCCTGAATGTACATTTATAGACCTGGTAACTAAGTCTTAGAGAGTCTAGAAGCTTGCCCAAGGAGAGAGATAGAGTGGGAGAGGTTTATCACTGATGGTTTGATCTTGGTGTGCATTCTATCATAGACTGCCTCACCTATAAATCTATTCAGTACAAAACTATCAACATTTCTTCCTCTATATGTAGAACTGTCAAAATTCCTGTCAATTAACTTGTACCTATTTCACTACATATAACACAAATTGGGAGTTAATTCATATCTTGGTAGATTGATTTGATACAAGCTACTTTGATCCAGGGCTAAATGAAAACTTGTTATTAAGTTCAGTGGAAAGGATACAGGTCCATCTGAAAACATATGCCTGTATGAAGTTCCACAAATTCGGGAACAGGGTCAAGGTATCTTCTAATTTCATACTAAGCCACAAACTGACCCACCATTTTCCTCAACCATGGTACCCGCATTCCCAAGTCCCTCTTTTGGTGGAAAATGGGACATACCTGCGGTACCTTGGGCGGTAAGTGGGATTTCTATGAACCGGTCCAGAAAGTTGTGTTCCCTCTGGGACTCCATCCTTCATCTCTCCAATCTCACCAGCCTGGAAGAAGACCACAAGAATGGAAATAAGTGTCATGCCACAGGACAGAGACAAACAGTACATAGCTGCATTCAAAAAAACAAAAAACGGGCCTGGGAGATAGCATGGAGGTAAGGCGTTTGCCTTTCATGCAAAAGGTCATCGATTCAAATCCCGGTGCCCCATATGGTCCCCCGTGCCTGCCAGGAGCAATTTCTGAGCACGGAGCCAGGAGTAACCCCTGAGCACTGCTGGGTGTGACCCAAAAACCAAAAAAACAAAAACAAAAACAAAAAAAACAAAAAACAAAACTAAACCAAATCATAAAATACAGAAAGTTTCATCACAAAGTTGAGAATTCAGAGTTATAATTGGAAACTATTTACTAATCAAATCTTTCCAAGTGAGAGGAAGGAAAAGAAAACTCATTCCCACTGAACTAATACTTTATCGTATTAATTTATGATCTCAAAATATTCATCTCTTGCAAAAAAAAGAAAAAACCTATACTATAAAAGGCAATGTAATATGTTCCCTTGAACAAGACACCTTTTCAAATTTAGTCAACAGCTCTACAAGCTGCCATTCTTTCTTCCCTCTCACCAAATGCCAGAAAAGTCTCTGCAGTGGAAGGTTATGGCTCTCTGGCAACTCAGTCTGCCTGCAGCATCCCAAATGCTTGCACTCATTCTTCAAGTATAACACTTTTTGAAAGAAAATATGCTTCCTGGGTGAGAAATTGGGAGAATGAACTTCCTGCAGAATTTCCACAAAAGGTAACTAAGAACAAATCAATCTCAAACCACAGTATATCCGGTCTCTGACATTCTTCACAACATAATAAGCACCTTGGCCTCATCTCCTCAAAAGCAGCAATTCCCCATCTCTATATTTCATCAAGAAAAGTAATCAGAAAAGCATGTACATGGCCTCTTACTAATATCCCCCTCTACTGAATATCTGTATGTCTTCACCTCCTTTTAGAATATGGGATAAGTTGGGGCCTGGGAGAAAGCATGCAGGTAGGGCATTTGCCTTTCATGCAAAAAGTCATCGGTTCGAATCCCAGTGCCCCATATGGTCCCCCGTGCCTGCCAGGAGCAATTTCTGAGCATGGAGCCAGGAGTAAACCCTGAGCACTGCCGGGTGTGACCCAAAAACAAAAACAAACAAACAAAAAATACAGTCCTTGGGGGCCAGAGAGATAGCATGGAGGTAGGGCGTTTGCCTTTCATGCAAAAGGTCATTGGTTCAAATCCCAGTGCCCCATATGGTCCCCCGTGCCTGCCAGGAGCAATTTCTGAGCATGGAGCCAGGAGTAACCCCTGAGCGCTGCTGGGTGAGACCCAAAAACCAAAAAGAAAAAGAATATGGGATAAGTGGATCACTCATGCTCACATCCAAGGTCAATTCTTCCTCATTCCTTTTCACATACTCAAAACACTGTCAAATATAGTTCCCTATGCTAGCATTTTCTATAAATGTGCAGACTCAGTCCCATATTTCCCCAGCTTTTATATTTTGTGATTATTATCAACTTACATAAAGGCTCAAAGTACAGAATTTCATGTTTGGACCCCATTCCAGCTTCTTCCCAGTGGCCCTGATAAGTTTTATCTTGGCCAACAAAATGTCCAGGTACAAGCCACACACTGCAGCTAGTCAGCCTCTTTGTCTGAAACTGTTTTGGAATCAATGCTCAGCTTTCACAACCTTCACAACTTTACAGGCCAGTTATTTCTGTAAAATATTCCTCAGTTTGGGTAGTTTGGTATTTCCTCCTGATTCCATTTATGCTTCTTTGGCAGGGGAGCCCCCAAGTGACAAGGCTCACTCCTAAAGACAGCCAAGTGTTTGCCAAGGTTCTTCCTAGACAACTGAGCTCTCCACTCCCCAAAATTTCCCACACCCCAAACCATTAGGGAAGCTTAAGAGGAACTTTGAAAATCCCTAAATATTCTGTTCCTCATCAAAAACCCCAATAAGTCTGTTTATTTATATCTTTATAGACTCATGATTTTTTCTGTTTTATTCAATGAGTTTCTCATTACTGGCCAACTGACTTGTATCATTTTTGACAAATGTCCAACATTCTTTGAGTACTTGCTTTGCTTTCTGGCACAACAAGATGTTCCAAGCTCATATTGTACTTTCTTGGGCTCAACTCTAACAAATCAGTTGTTTCTCCAAAGAGATATTTTCTTATTGGAGGAGAGTTAAGACATGAAAATCTGGGGCCCAAGCAGGCTGTCAGTTAAGGTGTCAGAGATTTCACACTCTCAGTAAAAGGCATGTGCACCCATGCATGCACATATACAAACAGACCCTGTGTGCACACACTTGAGGGTGTGTGGGAGAAGAGGCATAGACATTATCTTCTTTGATCCATTCATCTAACAGTTTTTATTTATTTATTTTTTGCTTACAACTAACAGCTTTAGTAGTAATTTGTTGAAGGAGGTAAAAGAGAAAATACACTCATATAGAAAAGCAAAAGAAAACAAGAACAAAACTTTTTCCAGCCCCATATCCTCCCATTAACTGTCTCATTTCTTTGAGCTCCTTTACAGACTAACACACACACACACACACACACACACACACACACACACACACACACACACACACACACACACACACAACTACCACCAGAAGCCTCTTCACACAGTATCTCTTCTTCACATCTTGCTATCTTGAATACTTGAATCATGCCCTCATCATATTAACTAGCCCGTTACCAGACCCAATTCTCAGCTTAACTTCCTGTACTTATCTCTATAGCATTTAACACAGCATTTCCCTTCTTAAAATACAGTTTTCCTGCCTACATTTTGACTCATTGTCCCTTTGCTAGACTCTTTCCTGTTCCTGTTAATTTGTTGATGGGCCCCAGAAATTTATTCTAGGATCAATTTTCTAACTATATTCATTCTAGATTTCATATCGCCATGCTCTATGCCTTATGATAGCTTTTGCTTCCAAAGTTCTGTCCACAGTTCCATCTCTCACTTTGACATCTGCACTAGCCACCCTGGTGGCATTTTCCTGGCCTGCCCCAGTCATTAATGAGGATACTTCCTAAATTCATCTAGTAAGTCTCTTCTCAAATTTAGCCTTGACCAAAAAACTACAATTACCTCCAATTACAGCTTCCTTTGCCTCACATTGCTGTACTTTTCTATTTGATATCAAATATTATCATCTCTCTGCTTAAAGTATTTCCGGGGTCGGGAGGGGGGACCCACAGCGGTGGTGAAAATGGTAAGGTGTCTGCCTTGCCCGCACTAGCCTAGTAGAGACCACAACTGTGGCCCCAAACCAAAATAAATAAATATTTCCTAGGGGGTTGGAGAGATAGTACAGTAGATAGCACATATACCTTGCACATGGTCAAAGAAGATTTTGTCCCTGATTCAGTCCCCGGTATCCCATATAGTCTCTAGAACATCACAGGAGTAATACCTGAGCACAGAATCAGGAGGAGGAAGCCCTGAATATCGCAGGGTGAGGCCCTCTAAGAATCCCCCCTCTCAAACAAAACAAAACAAAACAAAACAAAAATTAATAAAACATTTCCTAGAGCTGGAAAGATAGCAGAAGGTAGGGCATTTGCCTTCCAACAGTCTCTCTTTTTTGCGGGGAGGGGATTAGGACCACACCTGGCGGCACTCAGGCGTTACTACTAGCTCTCTGCTCAGAAATCGCTCCTGGCAGACATGGTGGACAATATGGGATGCCGGGACTCGAACTACCATAGGTCCTGAGTCGGGCGCTGGCAAGGCAAACACCCTACCACTGTGCTATCTCTCCAGCCTTCCAACAGTTTCTACCCCTAGTCCCACATATGGTTCCCCAGCTCCACCAAAATGAACCCTGAGTCCAGCCATGGGTGACCCCCAAACAAAATGCCTAGAGAAATACGTTCTTTAAATCTAACTACTTCTTATACTCTAATCCATATGCCAACCCAAAAGCTCTTCCTGCCTCTTACTAATACTTCTAATGGTCTGGTTGCCATAAACAACCCCATGAGCTCTAAACATGTTTCATTAAGTATGCGTCATGCCCTAACTTCATGCTAGACTTTCCTCTTTTCACTCAGATCATCTCAATCACAGAAGCATTTCTTTCATTCACCACCTGATGTACAATAACGAAAGTTAAGGACAGCCAGAAACAGTAATTAACAAGTATAGACTGTTTTCTAGAGCACGGGCAGGCAGTGTTTATATTTAGTCCTGCCATTTCTTGCTCAAGTACCAGTAGGTACTTTTTAAAAACTGCTTTTTAAAAACTGGCTAAAATCTCAGGCTGGAGAGACAGTATAGCTGGTAAGGTGTTTCACTTGCCTTACAAGCTGACTTAGGTTCTAACAAGATAGTCTCTCTCAAGCACTGTCAGGAGTAATCTCTGAGGGTTCAGAACTAAGAGTAAGTCTGGATAAAGGTAGGAATGGACCTCCCAAACTAACAAAACAAACCCTGAAGGCTCTTATTTTTATTTAATTATTTATTGGGGGGGGGGGGTGTCACACCCAGCTGTGTTCAGAGATTACTCCTGGCTCTGCACTCAGAAGTCAATCCTGGCAGTGCTCGGTGGACCATACAGGATGCTGGAGATTGAACCTGGGTCGGCTGCTTTGCTATCATTCTGGTCCCTCTAATCTCTTTTTAAACACTAACAACAACATAAACATAGACACCACTACCAAGGTTATAAGGTGATTGCAAAGATGGAGTAAGAGCTACTTCAAATATCTGCCATGTGGGTGATGCAAGAAATATTGTGTGTGTTCTTTCTTCTACCGTGCCTTTCCTTTTTCAAAGACCACACCTACTTGACATTTAACTCAGCAACCAATTCCACTCAACTTCCAAATAAATGAAATAATAACCTGTGAAAACAGAAGCCATGTGGTAGCCATCAATGTTTTATGCTTTATTATTATGCCTTTGGCCTACCTGGAGCCATTCCCCCCTCCTCATGTTCTATGTTACATTTTTTTTTTTTTTTTTTGGTTTTTGGGTCACACCCGGCAGTGCTCAGGGGTTACTCCTGGCTCCATGCTCAGAAATTGCTCCTGGCAGGCACGGGGGACCATATGGGGCACCGGGATTCGAACCGATGACTTTTTGCGTGAAAGGCAAACGCCTTACCTCCATGCTATCTCCCGGGCCCCCTATGTTACATTTTTATATACAGTTGGAAATGTTGGCAAGTGGGGCTTTTCCACTTGGCCTCAGTAATTGTTAGCATCCTTTGTATCGATCTATATTTTAAAAACATGATCCTATCTTCTACTAGGTATTCATGTCAAAATTTTAAAATGTTCTTCAGTGCTGATTTGAACAGACACTAATGCCATTCACTATACCTCTAACCATAGTATTAGAAAATCTGCAAATGGAATCTATGACAGCTTTGATCTCAGATATGGAATGAGAAATTTATCCTATGTTAAAACAACTAAACACTCTAATCAGAATAAGCACCCATATATAGAATGAGTTTTCAACTAACTTTTGCAAATAATGCTTTACATGCCACTAAAGAACCACTTTACGAGGCCAGAGAGAGAGCATGGAGGTAAGGCATTTGCCTTTCATGCAGAAGGTCATTCGTTCAAATCCTGGCATCCATATAGTCTCCCATGCCTGCCAGGAGCGATTTCTGAGCATGAAGCCAGGAATGAACTCGGAGCACTGCTGGTTGTGACCCAAAAACAAAACAAAAAGAACCACTTTGCTCTGAACCCCTAATTCCTATAGTATACTTTATTTCAATGCAATTTAAAGAAAATTATAAGTTTTCTGCATGTGATTTGTTTTGCTTTTGGAGTCATATCTGGCAGTGCTCAGGTATTATTCTTAACAGGGCTGGGAGTGATGGCAGGGCAGACAGACTCTATAAAGTGACCAGGATCAACCTGATCTGCTTCCTGCAAGGCAAGAAGAACCCTATTCACTGTCCTATCTGAAAATTAAGTTTCTTTTTTTTTAATTAATGATTCAAGTAAATGCTAAGAAGGAATATCTCAGGAAAATATTAATGCACTAAAATTATACTTCAATCCCCTAACTCTTCCTGCTCTCATTTCCTGGAAGTCCCAGTCTAATATTATTGAGCCTACCATGCCTGCCGTACTTTCTCCATACATGTGAGTCTACTTGCTATTTTTAGTGCATTTGTCAGGGACAGCTGTTGAAGAGTGGAAGGGAAAAACAAGTAGCAAAGGAGAAAGAACATAGTCATGCATGCTGGGACAGGAGACGGGTAGCAGAGAACAGACTGAACATGATGTTCAGTCAAAACAGTTAGTGCAAAAACAAAAAACAAAAACCAAGGACACGAAGAGGAAGAAGCCGAAGCTTGTGATAACAAAATGATATTCTACCCAAAGCTTTCCAAGGTTTCTGGAAACCATAGAGCTAGTATCAGGCTGACTTGAAACGATAGTGATAGCAATATTTACTTTGGAGTTGAAAATGGGAAAACACCAATCATCAATTATCTCTAGAAGATGCCATCTCCTCTAAAGTCAAGACTTTAGAGAGAATATCCTGAGACCTTGCCCTACACCCTACCACTTTTGTTGGAGGCACCCTATGATTCCCCCCCATACACACATACACACACACACACACACACACACACACACACACTTAATAGATGCTCAAGTCAGTGTCTCCAAAGTGGTCCTCACAAGAGCCCTAGGTAATAGGTTAATTAAGCAGCAGATACAAGATGCAAATCCATCAAAGCCCAACTTCAGTCTAGTAGCAGTGTCTTTACTCAAAGACTTCCTTCTAAAACAAGCTAGATACGGCTCCTCCCTAGCAGGGACCCCAGAAGTCAGTCAGCCTGGCTCAAAAGACCAGACTCTTGGGCACATCATTGGAAAGACTGCTCTGCAAAAGCCAGATCTACAGTCTCGCCTGGGCTTTGGTGGCACCAGGAGACCACAAGCGAGGCAACTGATATTTGAGGAGGAGGAAGAAGAGGAGGCAGAAGAAGGATGGAGGGGTGAGGACTGTGAAGGAGTCCCCAATGCCATTTTACCTGCATTCTGTTGGGATGGGGAAAGACCCGGGAGCGGCGGTCCAAGGTCTGTCCCACGTGGTAAGGCGGGAACCGCCTCTGCCGGTACTGAGGGCGATACTGGGGGTGGCGCAGCTGACTCCGGGCCCCAGAGAACTGCCCGTCAGTGGCAGGGGGCTCAAATCCTTCACTGCTGCCGCTCCCTTCCTCCTCCTCCTCCCCAGCGTACTAGCGAAGCAAAGAAACAGAGATTCAGGAAAAGTTGCAGCAAGGAAAAGAACCAAAGAATACCATTTAGGGTGAGAATCACCAGTAGGAAAAACCAAAACTTCCCCGCAAAGGGAGAACCTCACAGAGACAATGTGTTTACCCCAGACTGTCCTGTGATGGTCTGGGATAAACTACATCAGGGTTTGAGTAAATCTGTGCAGATAAAATACCAAGCAGCAGAAAGCAAGAGCAATAATCCATCTAACGGATTTAACAGCCATCTGATTACAACTAATGAGAATTAGTTGACCAATCACCCAAAGAGCACCAGCAAGTTTCATATTTAGCTCCACCAAGTAAGTGTGCATCTCCCAACATTTACTGTCCATTGGGGCAGTACCTGGGCAAAGCTAAGGGGAAAGACCTTGTCTGTGTCGTCCCCCCACCCACCCAGATTTGTCCTAGGTGATTGACTTTTTACAGTTCTCAGAGTGCAGACCAAGTCTCTAAATTCTTCTAGGGGGTGGACTGAGATCAAACTAGACTTAAAAGGCTATTAGGAAGCTATTTTTTTCCTTTTCCCATCTTTTCCCCAGAAGTGTTTATGGTATCTCCCACAACCTACAGAGATGTGCAGTCTCTCGGCAGACTGAGCTCAGGAGAGAATTTAGTTATCTTGTCTTAAACCAAGACATCAGATATTTGAAAAACGTAAAGGAACACCACTCTTCAGGCTCAATTTATTTTCAATAAGTTATCATAAAAAGTGTTTTTTTTTTTACAAGTGAAGAGTTTAAATTGTCTTAAAATGTATAATACAATAACAATAATATATACAACGTAACTCTAGAATCATCAATAATATTGAAGTCAATAAATGGATCCAAACAACGAAACAATTTAAATCACTGACACGAATCTCTTAATATCTTTTTTGGTTTGTTTGATCTTGGTTTTGAGGCCACACTTGGTAGTCCACAAGATTTACTCTTAGCTCTGTGCTCAGGATCACTCCTGGCAAGCTTAGGAGACCATATGGCATGCTGGGTATTGAACCTGGTTTAGTTACATGCAAGATAAGCACCTTATACACTGTATTATCTCTCTGGCCTTACCTCTCGTTAAATATCTTTAGTAGGAATAAACATATGGTTATAGCTTCTCAGAAAGTTCTGATACAGGCAGCTTCTAATTATATTCACCATATTGACAATGAGACTTTATTCACTCACTTTATATTTTCTCCTATACTTAAGGTACAGTGTTAAGTACCAATCTCTTATATAACATATATAAACAGCCAAAAATATTCTGAAAGAACTTTGATTTTGAATCTTACTTCCCAAGGCTGGGGGGGAGGGGGGATATGCAAATATCAAAGGTTGTCTTAAAACAAATAGCTATAGACTTTTTAAATGGATAAATCAAAAATTAATAATGACCATTTCTTTTGAGGGTAAAGATATTTAAAACTTAGAGCAATTCCAGAAAGTAACTAAATTCTTAAGAGAATGAGGAAATATTCTAGCAATATATAGCCTCAATAAGTCTAATTTCAAAAAAAATTCCAACCTTTATAAAACTTTCCAGATACTCAATTATGCAGCAACATATTTGCATATAAATATGGTCACCAAGATATTAACTAAGAGACTTATTTTTGTCTTTTTTCTAAAGTTTTCCTGTATTTTTAAATATAATTAAATAGTGCAGAGCTTCACAAAGTAAGAATAATGGCTAAATATACCATTATTGACTAAACATGTCAGGACTTCAAAAACATCAAAGCAAAATAAAAGCCCTTCATCTATCTATACTTTTACAGTTCTTTTCCCTTAGTATCTTTCAGATGCATGGCTGCAGAACTTATAGCTGAGAGGTCATTTTTGGTTGTTGTTGTTTTCCACTAAAGGCTTTTTACCACATCTATTTCTGAATTAATCCAGGAACCAAATTAATCACAACTAAGACAGTGAATTTGATGCACTTGAGTTGACACGCTGGTTCCAAGGTTAGAACTCAATCATACCTTCAACTCCTGCAGTTTAATTTTTTTTGTTTGTTTGTTTGTTTTTTGTTTTGTTTTTGGGTCACACCCGGCAGTGCTCAGGGGTTACTCCTGGCTCCATGCTCAGAAATTGCTCCTGGAAGGCACGGGGGACCATATGGGGCACCGGAATTCGAACTTATGACCTTTTGCATGAAAGGCAAACGCCTTACCTCCATGCTATCTCCCGGGTCCCTGCAGTTTAATATTAAGACAACAAAAAGGATAAGCAAAACCTGATTAAGTACAATACAAGGCCAGAAAAGGCATTGTAAGGAACCTGATGATCAACTTGGTCAGGGTATGAAGACATCAGAATGAAGAAAAAAATTAAATAAGCTGAAGAATATAAAGATATGAAGCAAAGTTAATTCATTCTCAATTTGCAAATATTTTCTCAGGTGAGGTTTTTTTTTTGTTGTTGTTCTTGTTTTTTAACAAGTTTTCCCTGGATGATATACCTAGCTACCAATCCTGAACTCAACAAAGTACATTGAGTTTTATCTATGCTGTCACAGATAAACACATAATATAGATAACACAAGTTCTTATTGTAGGTAACTCAAAAGTTTCTTCAAATCTAATAGACCATAACTTCACAAGTGATGGGATTTTATATGTGAATTTGCTAAAGATCTAAGAAAGTTCCAGTCATATTTCATTGTAAAATCTTTCCCCAGACTAGAATCAGTATAAAGAACAAAAAAATCATAAAAATTACTCACTACCGCTTTACTTTGAAATAATGGAGAAATGTTATACAAACAGCAATGTACATAGAGGCAAATTATTTAATACTGCTGTGGTCAACACTGTTCACTGCTGATATTCAAACTATCCAACTTCCTTCTTGTCAACCTGAAAGTGATTTTGAGGTCAACAGTACCAGCACTGAAACATGTACAACAGGTTTCAAAGCAGATCATAGAAAACCCAATCTCCTGTGCCAGCAAATACAATGCATATAGGTTCTGGCCAGAAAACAGAAAGAGCCACACAAAGAGAAAAGCCTTTGGATAAGGCTGGTACTGCCTACCTAAGCTGACCCTTGTGGCAAGAAGACAGAATGTTCCCCCTCTCTCACAAACATCCAAACCAATATAATTGCTGAATCGTCTGTTTTCAGTGAAGGCCAATGGCTGTGGATTCATTCTAGGCCCCAGTGATCTACCTCTCACCCACAAATAAAAATTACTTTGTTCCTTCAGAAAAAGATAAGGGCATTTATCTGTTCCTCATATGGACACTGCATGTTACTGTTGGAAATGGTTTCAATGGCTTGTTAGTAAGGGAAAAACGTACATTTCGGGGTGGTCCACGGCGTCTGCCATAGTAGCCACGTCTGTAGCGGCGCCGATCAGCAGCATAACGACTCCCTTCTACAGGAACTCCATCCGGGCCAGTCACATTGGCTGCCTCTGCACCCTAGGAAAGTAAGATCTCAAAATGAAAAAGATGCAACACTGATCCTTTGCAATAGCCTTACGACAGCCAGAGTATAAGGGACTGGCAGAATTATTAACAATATGGATCGTGACTTCAAAAACACAGCTGAGTTTTAATGAGGAGAGAATGTGTTTGATGTCCCGAATGAAATGAAGACAGACTCTCTGCTCACCCAACTTAAACAAAGCCTTCCTGTGTAGTGACATGAGGAAGTTCAAGGGCACTGCGTACCTCTTTAAAGGACATCAACTGGTAAATATTATCCAACTGTAATAGAAGCAATGCTAGACCAAGAGGAAGAGTCTTCACTGAAAAAGAACTGAGATGCTGTGACCTTCCTGGGAAATGCTGAAACCAACATTATTGTCAGAGTGACCAAGAGAGCCCCTCCTCATAAGAGCTCACAGCTTTGTTCAGTATTGAGTTTCTCAAAGTGAAACACCCCCAATCTTCACACAACAGGAAGAAAGTTTCTTGACTTAGTGAATACACAGCCTTGTGAATGGCTCTTCTTTAATCCTTCCTATTGTTCCTAAAAAGGAGCCATAGCATCCTCTCTTATGAATGGAGGGATAAGACAATGCTTCAAAAGGCAGAAAGGACTCAAAGCAAGGAGAGTCAAAAGAGAATACATCACACAAGACCTCAATTTGTCTAACCTCAAGATCTACCAAGTTACAGATATCAACTTAACTTGGTAAACCAATTCTGTAGGCCATTGATGGGTAGAATCTAAGTGCTCATTGCAGGCTAGCATTTGCTCATGCATGATTTGCAACTAACTCTTCTGAACATTATAGGATTCTCTGTTTTTGGATTGGTTTGAAAAAATCATTTAAATTTCTTTAGGCAAAATAGTGTTTTTCTTTCAATATCAACTGTGTTTATACTATTTGTTGAGTGCTGCCAAAAATGTGGACTGCACAACAGTACTTATGTCTGTGGAGGAGAACATGCTTGAATATAAAACAGCCATTTATTGAGTCAGTTAATAAAATGACTGTGATGGAAGTGGCATCACGTATGGGTTTTTGTTTGTTTAATTTGGTGGTAGGGCCACACCCAGAAATGATCTGGATCATGAATTTTAAAAGTGTTGTTATGCTATTCTATAATGTTTAACAAATACTTTTAATTTTAAAAAAGCAGACACACCATTAGTAATATTGGAATGCGATATTAAACAGCATGAAAATGTTCTGTATATAACATTTCACCATGTTCTATGAGCTGCCTGAGTTGTATTCATCTGTACAAAGCTGATATGTAACCTTCTAAAGATGCATTAACTTTTAATACCCGGGCCGTGGCGCTAGAGATAAGGTGCCTGCGCTAACCTAGGACGAACCGTGGTTCGATCCCCGGTTCCCCATATGGTCCCCGTGCCTGCCAGGAGCGACTTCTGAGCGAATAGCCAGGAGTAATCCCTGAGCGTCACTGGGTGTGGCCCAAAAACCAAAAACAAATAAACAAACAAAAAACAAAACTTTTAATACCCACCAAAAACAAAAGCAACATGGATTAGATTCAACTGAATCCTCTTTTACTTTTTTTGTTTTTGTTGTTGTTGTTGTTGCAGTTGTTTTGTTTTGCTTCTGGGCCATACTCAGTAAAGCTCAGGCCTTACTCCTTGTTCTGTACTCAGGACATGCTGGTGCTTAGGGGACAGTATGGGGTATTAGGGATTAATCTAATACATGCAAGGCAAGGTCTCTCTGGCTTCAAAATCTTATTTGACAAGAGATTAACATATTCTTTATGGTGTATTACTTGTGAAAGGCTTACAGAATCACAGTCTGAAAGCTATATGATAAAATTAAGAATTTTGTCCCAAAAGAGGTCTTATTTGTTTATATTATAAAGGCTTATATTTTCAACCACACTTGAGTACACGTTTCATACTAATATTTATCATGCCACTTTATAATAATGAGAAATTAGCTTTTCCCATTTTAGCATTCATCATGTATTACATGAGAAATTGATGTCTTAAATATAAAAATATTTGACAATGATAGTTAAGAAAAATTGTTCCATATCACTAATAATCAGGGAGATGCAAATCAAAACAACAATGATATCATCACATGTCACAGAGACTAGCACACATCACAAAGAACAAGAGCAATCACTGCTGGCAAGGATGTGGGGAGAAAGGAACTTTTGTGCTCTGCTGGTGGGAATGCCACTTAGTCCAACTTTTTTGAAAAACAATATGGATAGTCTTTAAAAAAAAAATTGAGCTCCCAATTGATACAGCAATACCACTGCAATGGATGTACTCTAGGATCACAGAAACACAATATAATAATGCCCTCTGCACTTTTATATTTATTACAGTCTACAGTGCTATTTATAATAGCCAGAACCTAGAAACAATCCAGATACTCAATAACAGATATGCTAAAGAAACTGTAGCATATCTACACAATGGAATACTATCCAACTGTCAGGATAAAATAAAGTCATAAAATTTGCCTATGCATGCATAGACATGGAGACTATTATGCTAGTGAAGTTAAGTCAGAAAGAGAAAGATAAACATAGAATAGTCTCAATCATCTGTGGGATTTAAAAAAAAACAAAAGATAGTATAGTAATAAAACACAGGCACAACAAAGATGAGGGCCAAAAGGACCAGCCCATGATATGAAGCTTATTACAAAGAGTAGTAAGCACAACTCGAGAAATATCTACACTGACAACTACCATGACAACAGCAGAGAAATACAATGCCTGTCTCAAAGACAGGCAAGAGATAGGGGAGGAGGGAAATGGGGGCATTTGTGGTGGGAAAGTTGCACTGGTGAAAGTTGCACTGGTGCATTTTATGGTTGAAACTTAATTACAACATGTTTATAACCAAGGTGCTTAAAGAAAGCATTTTTAAAAAAAGATAGTAAAAATAGTTCTTCCTAAATTTCCTCTTACTGTCATATAAAACAATTCAAAGCAACCTTAGCTCATAAGGTGCTGGGACACCACTTACTATACATTTGCAAGTGTACCCAACCGCAATTTTTTTTTCTCACCTTCTCTCCTTCAACCACATCAAACTCTACAGTTTCTCCATCTCCTACACTGCGCAGATATTTCCGTGGGTTATTCTTCTTGATGGCAGTCTATTTGGAAAAGAGAAAGTTCCAAAAGAAGCACATGTTATTGTTGGCCGCTGATTTCAACACTAGCTCTAAGAACACAACTATTCAGCTTATTATATTTGCTTTTAATTGTCACTCTCTTGATACTCTGGATTTCCAAAACAACAGTAAAAGAATGCTAATGCGATATACATGCACACACACACACCCCTTCATGGTGTCTTGCAGATCATTTCTGTGAATAAGAAAAATCATTCACCTCCAGTGAAAGTTGGAACTATGTCAAAATGCTGAGGAATGTTTAGGGGGGAAAAAAAAGAGAAAAAGTTCCTATCAGAACATACAAAATTTATGGGGGCAGAGAGATAGCATGGAGGTAAGACGTTTGCCTCTCATGCAAAAGGTTACTGGTTCGAATCCCAGCATCCCATATCGTCCCCCAAGCTCGCCGGGCGATTTCTGAGTGTGGAGCCAGGAGTGGCACCTGAGCGCTGCCAGGTGTGACCCAAAAACAAAACAAACCAAAAATAAAATAATAATAATAATAATAATAATAATAATGAACATACAAAATTGGACTGGAAAGATAGTATAGGGGGTAAGGCACTTGGTCTTTTTTTGACTTGGGGACCACACCAGGAGTACTGATTCCAAGCTCAGGAATCACTCCCTAGTGGAAGGTGGGGGACAATATGGGATATTGGGGATAGAACCCAGGTCTGCTGTGTGAAAGGCAAGTATCTTACCCACTGTACTAGCCCTCCACTCACTAGGCACTTGTCTTACATGCAGCCAAACTTGGCACAATTCTTAGCACCATTATAGATCCTTGAGCACCAAAATTATTTTAGGAATAAAAACATCACTAATAAAATACTACTCTCCCCTTCTCCCCCATCTTTATGGATGAGGAAAATGAGGGTGACCAATAATTTAAAAAGGGTAGCTGAGATCACAAAAATACTCATCACAGATGTCTGATAATGAGTTTAGAGCCCCAAACCTCAAAACACGACATAAATCTTATTCATTATTCCCTATCTCAAATGAACTCCACGCCAGCAGAGATGAGCAAAGTGGTAGGGAAACGTCTTGGTGCTGAATCCTGTCCCTCCAATCGCCCCCTAGTGAGAATCCATGAACAGATCCATGAAAATGCTGCCCTGCCTTAAAACACCGACCCCTCCATTCCCACATTCCCTGCTTTATGCAGAGACCTTTCTTTCTGCATCCATGAAAGGAAGAAAATAATTCCTGCAAGCGTCTCTTTCTTTTCTGAAGCTGGTATCTCTAAATGGTTAAAGGGGCTCTGCGTTTCTATGGAACTAGGTCAACCTTATTTTATAAAGCGATTAGGCATGTGCAATCCAGCCCTTCCCTTACTCTGAGTGGGAGGGAGGGAAAAATAATAAGCCAATTGGGCAGAGACCCCACCCACAGAGAGGGGAAAAAAAAGGCAGCCTGGGACAGGATATGTGCGCACGCAGCTCAGCTCAAACAGTCAGCCCTTCCAGAAACAGCCCCTCCCTGCAGGCTCGCTCCCTTTTTTCCTGCTGAACAGGGCAGGCCTCAACACAGCAAGGTGACTCACCAGGCAACCCCTTGGGGCTGGAACCAGGTCACACACTCACAGGCTAGGATGCTGACCACCAGGATGGAAACACTAGCTCTGTCACCACACACAGAGCGCTATGCCCCCAGAGTGTTAATGAGGGGCAGGTACTAGAAACTACACACATCCTTTCACTCTGTTAAGATTTTTAAGAGCTGCCATATCTGAGCAAAATAATAACCTTCCCAAATTATTTTGCTGTAGTTGAAAAATGTTTGGACTCGCAAAGAAACCTGGCAGAAACCACAGCTTGCTTATAGGTATGACTGTTCTCTAACCAATGCAGGATACACATACATGCAAGCATACAAATACAAATACAAACACACACACACACACACACATACACACACAAAACCTCTTAGAAGTAGGGAACAAAAAAAATTAGGTCTGAATGAGCCCTACAACTACACATGCTGTTCTTGGTACCTTCAGAGCTTCCCTCACTTTTCTCATTTCTTTTTTTTCTTTTTGGTTTTTGGGTCACACCTGGCAGTGCTCAGGGGTTACTCCTGGCTCTACGCTCAGAAATCGCTCCTGGCAGGCTCAGGAGCCATATGGGATGTCAGGATTTGAACCACTGACCTGCTGCATGCAAGGCAAACACCTTACCTCCATGCTATCTCTCTGGCCCCCACTTTTCTCATTTCTGAGACAAATAACCAAATATTAAACAAATAGAAAGAATAATAAAGGTAGTTCCTTTATACCTATCTGGAAAAAATAAGTTCCGTGTATACCTGAACTTACTATATTAGAACCCCAATGTAAGCCAAGCCACATCCTGGCTAGGAAGGTACGAAAACTTGAGTTCCCAAAAGCAGAGGCACCCATATCCTCTCTCCCGTTTTCAACCAGCTCTTCCACATTAGCAAGAGCTTGTGCTGATGGTGCCTCTTTGGAATAGGAATGAGGACTATCCTGGGAATTGGGAGATTTCCTCTAACCACCTGCTTCTCTGGGTTTTTAGTCTGAACTGTACAGAGCAGTAAGAGTTTTAACAAAAATCAAGACCAAGGCTTCTGCTAAACAGAGAGTGTGGCACAAAGTCTGAAGAACAGGGTGCCAAAGTAGAAAGAGAAGTAGAAAATAGTCAAAATGAACATTCATTACACTGCTACAAACAAACTAAAAAACCTGACCCAGAGAAATAATGCAGCAGGCAGGGCTTTGGAGCCACCAACCTAGGCTTAATCCAGGCACCCCACATTGTCCTCTAAGCCCCAACAGGAGTGAATCCTGAGCACAGAGGCAGCAATAAACCCTGAGCATCAGTGGGTGTGCCCCCATCCCCCAACCCCACTGTTTAGACATAAAAGTTTTATCTGCCAATCTTAAAATATGCAACTGCATTCTCTTGCCAAAATAGAATCACAGAAAGAGTGCAGAGAAGAATTGACAAGACATCACTCTGCGAGAGAAACAGCAGCAGATTCTGACAGCCTCTCACACAGCGAATGGAACACACTCGAGCTCCTTCTTACCTGATGCACAAATACATCTTCTTTGGTGTCATTTCTGTTGGGAGAGAAAAAGTTGCAATTAAAGGTGTGAGATATGTGGGGAAACAAAAGAACAGATGTCTGATGAGTTTAGACCCCACAACCCCAAGAAGTAACATAAATCTTGTGTCTTCCCTGTCTCAACTTAACTCCAGGTCTAGAATCAATTGGAAATAATGCCCAAACCTATGAGACACCTACTTTCCTCGTCACATTCCACCGGTGTCCGGGTTCAACAGACAGAACCAGCACTTTCCTGTCATTTCTTTCTAAGTCATGTGTTTTGTAATCAGAGCCCCAGACTTCTCTCCCAGGGAAAGCAAAGCAAGACAGTTAAAAGGACAGGGCACAGCTGTGAACTGGGCTCTCCTTACACTGAAACTTAAAACATTGCCTCTCCCAGCATCCTGCCCTAACACACCACACACACAAACACACACTAAAGCAATTGGAGGAACTTTTATTTTATTTTTTTGAGTGGGGAGGGAAGAGAAGTAGGAGGGCAAAGAAAATAATGATATCATGTAAAAACATCTAACACTCCCCACAGCCTGTGCCTGAGTTCTCACTCCTATATGGGTAGAAGCTAAGAAAACACTGAGGTTTCTAAACAGGACTTGGACCAGACTCTGGTACAGATCCAGTTCCATTACTCACTAGCTGGGTGACCTCAGGAAAGCTGCCAAACCAGTGGAAGACCCCCCTTTTCTGCTGCTGTAAAATGATGGATCTCGACTCAGCTACCTAGTGGCCCTCCTCCTTTCTGACTTCTCTTCCCACCCCCCTTTTTGTCCTCTAATGACTAGCTCTTTTAAAGGAAATGACTTCTCAGTCTGGGTTTTAATTAAAATTTACTGACAAGTAGCTTAAAAATAAGATACTTAAAGTCATCCATAAAGTTTGGGAAAAGATTTAGAACTGCAGAAGTTACAACCTGAATAGGTATTTATAATAGGCAGAAAGAGACACATACCGATTTATAAATCCATATCCATTTCTGACGTTGAACCATTTGACAGTGCCAAGGACTTTGGTGGCTAAAACAGGAGTAAGCAAATAAATTAGCACCTGCTCTACAAAGAAATAAAGTTCATATAACTAGGTCTTGATATCATTACAGAAAGCCTAAACATACCAGAAGAAACCAGCAAAGGTAAATACACACACACACATTCATATTCCTCTCTCCCCCTTTCCCCCCTTCTCTCTCTCTCTCTCACCTACAATCCCAAAATATATAAGACAAAGATAAGTAAAAGAGAGCGATCTATGAAACTTTTCAGAAGACAAGTATTCCTTGTACTTCGCAAAACGTTTCAGGTGTTATTAGAAAGCTGAGTGGTCCCAAGTCTATGCGATTTTGCAATCACTGAGAAAATTACTTAAGAAACAAAAACAAATGCTCTTTAAGATGAAAATTTTAAGTACAAAAGAGAGGTTGCCCTTAGAGAATGAAGATAGGTAAATAAAAGGTAAATGAACACTAATGACACCGCATTTTCACAGCTCTTAAATATTAGGCAAACTTTCTTGAGAGAACAGCAGCTTCCTGATAACATTAATCTACAAAGACAAAGTAATTTATGTAGTTGCCATGGGGCTTATCAGGAGCCTAGAGTAGTAACAGACTTGATGCTCTCTCAATCGGTTCCATGATCACCAACCCTGAGACAAGATGTAACAGGCCTCTCCCCAACGATACTGTTTGCCCTATGCTCCATAGTTGGTGGGAATCCAGTGGCATTCTCTATAAACCATCCCCTTTTTCATGGGAGCCTTGTCCCTAGCTTCTGTTAAAACTTAGGATCTTTTCCCTACAAAACCAGATTTTGAGAAAGAATCTAAGGGGGGAAAAGAATCAAGTCATAAAACTTTTACTTCTATAGGTCCAGATTTATGTCAGCCATCAAGTCACTTGAGATAATACCTCTGAATCAACTGTGAATGCCAAACTGAGTTCCTCTGGAAGATTTAACTAAATTCAGGAAATGCATAAAGCTATTACTTGGATTCAGAAACAGGAAATCTGACAATAGAGTACCTTTAAAAAAAGTTCAGTAGAGAAAGTAACAATTAACATTAAGCTATGCTGCCTCTCTATGGGAAAGTTTATCATTTTCAAAGATAAACAATAAGGATTAAGTTTTGCAATTCAAGAACTAAAATAGTAATTAGGGACTTGCTTTGTTATTGGGGGGAGGGTTAATCTGAATTTTGCTAGGACTGATATACTTAAGGTAGTACTTTATAACTGTAAAACAAAACAAAACAAAAAAAACCCAACCTCTTTATACCTCCACAATCCTTTCAGCCCATTCCTACACTGATCTCTAGTTCTCACTTGCAGCTAGGAAATCCTCTCCAATGAAGAGATGAACCCACTAATGTCTCAAGTCTGAAGACATCTTAATGATAGTAAGGGCAGAGGAGAGAAAAAAATGTTTTATATCCAAATGTACATAGAATAGGCGTTTTTGATCAATTATATGCTTTCAGTATGATGCTTCAAGTAATATACTTTTTATACTACCTTTCATTTAACTCAAAATAAGTTGCCTATGGGGAAAAAGCAAGCATGTGGCCTACTTGGGTTTGCTCCCACCCACTAAAGTCTCCTGAGTTCAGGATCACTGAGTATAGAGCCAGAAGAAAGTCCTAAGTAAGAGCAGATGTGGCCCAAAAGCTAATTGTTTTTAAATAATGTAATAGTACGGAAATAAAAAAAATAGACACTCGGGGCTGGAATGACTATTAGCAAAGCAGGCAGGGCACTTGCCTTGCATACAGCCAACCCAAGTTTAATCCCTGGCATCTCCTCTCCTCCCTCAGCACCATCCAGAGTGATTCCCAAGTACAGAGCCAGGAGTAGTCCCTTTGTTTTGGTGTAGCCCCAAAACAACAACAAAAGATAGAAACTAGTTTCTGTTCCTTTTCACTCTGCAGTCTAGTTTTTTTACAATCTCCAAACTTCCAAAAATATTTCCAGTGGATTCCGCACTACACACACTCACACAACTTGCCTTTAATACAATAAAACTTGTTTTCCCACCTACCTACAATGTCTGGCCCTGCTGCTCTTCAGAAGCAATGTTACTTACAACTTTGGAATCATTTTCACCCACCTATAGCTAAACAATGAAGTTACAGACTGGGACAACTAGAATGGGAGAATCCAAAAACAAAATTCCACTTTAGTCAGCCAGATGTCTGGCACCTCTCAGGAAGCCATGTGTTTGCTTGGCACAGAAAAGGAGATGGCAGAGCACACTGGACAGAGACAAACAGGGTTGAAATATCATGCTGAAGGCTGCTCTGTACTCAAAGGGCTGCAGTTAAGAGCAGAATGTGGCAACGTCTCACCAAGAACATGGTGGTAGCTTCTGGGCAGTTAGTGGTAAAGGAAATACCCTCTATCTGTGCCCTTCATCTAAAGAGATACGTGCTCATTTAAATACACAAGTTGCCTTTAGCCCCAGAAGGGTCAAGGTTTTTCACAATAAAACCAGAGAGCAGATTCCTTTACACCAAAACAAAACAACAGCATGCTGTCTTCACACTGCTGTGGATAAGTGGAATTTGACATTTGTCTGGAACTGTTTATAAAATCTACTAGCTCTGGGACTTAACCTTATCAAACTTCCAAGCCACCAAATTTGATACAGATCTGTAAATCCTGGAGCTTGCTGCCCTGGGACACCTCAAAATTGTATAGCAGTGTCAGCCTAGGAGGACCACAAGAAATCTGATGGGAAAGTTACATAGTAATCTACCAAGCTCTAAACAGTACAGTAGCAGAGAAGGTTCAACTAGCACTAGCCACAACCCAAGTAAGTTAAGTCCTTACTAACTTTACTCACATTGTTGAGTTATATCATTTCAAATTGACCTATATTGATCTAAATGTTGCTGATTCCCTTTGCCTTTTTGTTTTAACAAGCAATATAAAGTAATTTGTTTGTGCCCCCCAGAGGCAGGTATTAGTGATGGGCGGTAGATTGGAGACACGGGTGAAAGGAAGGTCACACAGGTGGTGGTATTGGTGTTTGACTGTTGAATGGTTGAAACAACTGTATTGTGAACAACTTAGTAAATCACAATATTATAATAAAAATTTTAGGAAAAATGAAAAAAAAAAACTGTTGGCAACATTATCCCAACACATTACTGATTAGTCAGAAGCAACACGTGGTGCCGCAAAATGAAGGTTGTTTTATTGCTTAGACAGCTTGAATTAACTAAGTTAAGAGTTCTGGGGAAGGGGCGGAGAGATAGCGCAGCAGAAGGGCGGATGGTGGTTTGAATCCCAGCATCCCATATGGTCCCCGTGCTTGCCAGGAGCGATTTCTGAGTGCAGAGCCAGGAGTAACCACTGAGGGCCGACAGGTGTGACCAAAACAAAACAAAACAAAACAAAAAAGTTCTGGGAAAACAAAACCTGGCCTCTCAAGGAGGGAACGGTGGATTCTATTTACTCACTTCAAATTATTCCTCAATCGCCTCCCAATTAAACGGGCAGGCAAGGCTCAAGAAGCTCAACCGCATCCAACTCTACTCTGAGCATCCCACACCATCCCTTAACTTTGGCTTCAAGGCGCGCACAGGGTCCTGACCAATAAATAGTACAAGAGAGATGGAGTTTGCCTCACAGGAGACAGACTAGGATTCCAACTGCAGTATCCAATCTGGTCACCAGAACACCAAGAATGATTCCTGAGTGCAGAGCCAGAAATAAGTCCTGTGGACCGCCAGCTGTGGCACCCCTCCTCTCTCAAAAAAGGGGGCGCGCGCGCGCACACACACACCCCTCTCCTCGTCGCAGATTTCCCGCCCACCTGCCCTCCAAGCTCTGAAGGCTTCCCACGGGGTGTTACCTAAAACGGGGGAAACTCCAAAAATGTGTGTGAACACACACCCCTCCCGCACGACTCCATCCCCTAGGTCGCATCCCCGAGGAATTTGCCCAGATAACGTTGTTGGGCACAAACAACAGATCCACACTTGAAAGCACACAATCGGCTGCACTCTGGGCATCGCCGGCGCCCAGGTATTAAGAAGCGAGCAGCAGGGGAGGAAAAGCCTGGGCGCAGGCGGTGGGCATGGCTGGACACGCGGCCCCCAGGACCCGGGCGCCTGGGCTTGATTGCAACACCACCCAGGCAGCATGTGGCCGTGGGCAGCATGGCGCCCTTCCCGTGCCATGTGGGAAGGGCATCTGGGACAGACACCTGAGCCTCCTGAGCCTCGCCGCCTCTCCCCAGTGTCTCCTCCTCGGGAGGGCCTCTCCCTTCCCAAGCCAGGGCCCTCCCGGGACCGACCCAGCGAGGCGCCTGGGCCAGGGTTCCCCAGATCCGTGCCCACGTGTCTGCCCCTCCCCAAGATCCACATCCATCTCCACGTTGTGCGCGCTCCCAGCTCGCCGGCCCAGAGACCCTGGGCACCCAGCCGCCTGGTTCTAGACCTGGGGTGCACGACTGTGCGTGCAGGGGGTGACCATCGTGGAATTCCACCCCCTCACCCCAAAAGCTGGCCCGACCCGGGAGGAAGACAACCCGGGAGGAGGGAGACACCCGGGAGGGAGCGCACAGCGTTGCGCGCGCTCGCCCGGAGCCGCCGGGGTGTGGAAAGAGGGACCCCCGGCAGCGCGTTTTTCTCCAAGCCATTCTGGGACTCCGGGCACCCCGAGTGCCCTGGGGCTCCCGCCTAGCGTCGGACCCCGCCTAGCCCTCCCCGCACTGACTCACCGAGAACTTTTTTCTCCGCGTCCTCGCCGCCGGCGGGGGTGGCAGAAGTGGGGGCCGCGGTGCCAGGGGCTGCGGGGGCCGCGTCTCCGGAACCCGGGTTTGCAGCGCCCAAAGCAGCGGGCACGGCAGCCGCGGGCGCGCCGCCGCTGCCTCCCGGGCTCTTGGGCGCCGGGTTCTGGGGGGCCGCCTCGGCCGGAGCCTGCGGGAGGGTGGTGGTGGTGGTGGTGATGGTGGTGGTGGTGGTGGCCTCGCTCATGCCGCCGCCTCGGCTCTCACTCGGGCACCTCGGTGGCGGTTGGGAGGTTGGTTGGTTGGTCGGCGGTTAGCGAGCCTGGTGGTGGCGGCGTGGCCGGGGGGCTCGCTCTCAGGGTGCAGCCGGTGCGGACCTCGAGGCCTGGGCTGGGCTGGGCGCGCGGCGGGGAGGCAGCTGGAGTTCTCCGGCTGCTGCACTGCTGGCGCCGGGGCTCCTCGCTGGATCTTACTGCCCCAAAAATGGCCCCGCACAAGTTTTTCTAGGCGGCGCACCGGCCCGCGAAGGA